>BLSH010353696.1:18059-32807 GCA_018402905.1 Glandirana rugosa | reverse complement strand
CCCAGGTCCACCTTTTCCAGATTCACAATCTTCAAGTCAAACCCCTCATGCCCTCAACCCCAGGTCCACCTCCAAACTGAACTTCTAACACTTAGACCTTTTCCACCTGGACCCCAACTCCCGTACTCCCCAAACTGAACTTCTAACACTTAGACCTTTTCCACCTGGACCCCAACTCCCGTTCTCCTCCAAAATGAACGTCTAACACTTACCCCTCCCCTTTGCGAACCCCCAACAAGTAGCCCTCCCTTACATGGACATCTAACACTTAGTCCTCCTCTGCCTGGACCCCAACTCCGGCACTCCCCAAACTGAACTTCTAACACTTAGCCCTTTCCTACCTGGACATTTAACACTTAGTCCTCCCCTACCTTGAGCCCTAGAACCTAGCACTTCCCTATCTGGGCTGGACTTCAAATTCTTAGCCTTCCCCTACCTGAGCACCAACATTTACTCTTCCTCGACCTGGACATTTAACACTTAGTCTTCCCCCTTCTGGAACTCCTAAGACTTAGCCTTTCCCTACCCGGACTTCTAACACCTACCCCTTTCATACCTGAACCCTTAACACTTAGACCTCCCCTACTTGAGCCCCTTATACTTAGCCTCCCCCTGTCTGAACCCCTGGAACTTAGCTCTCCCCTAATTAACCTTCCCCTACCTGAACTTCTAACACTTAGCCCTTCACTACCTGGACCCATAACACTGAGACCTCCCTTACCTGGGCCCCTAATACTTAGCCTCCCACTATCAGAACCCCTACTGCATAGCCTTCCCCTACCTTAGCCCTTAACACTTATACTTCATCTAACTGAACACCTAAGGCTTAACCCTTCCCTACCTGGACACCTAGCCCTCTCATACCTGAATCTCTGACACTTAGCCTTCCCCTACCTGGACTCCTAATATCAAGCCCATCCATACCTGGACCCCTAACACCTAATCCTCCCCAAACTGAACCCCTAACACTTAGCCCACCCATACCTGAACCCCTAACACTTAGCTCTCCCATACCTGAACCCCTAACACTTAGCCCTCCCATACCTGAACCCCCAACACTTAGCTCTCCCCTGCCTGAACCCCTAACACTTAGCTCTCCCATACCTGAATCCCTAACACTTAGCTCTCTCATACCTGAACACCCAACACTTAGCTCTCCCATACCTGAACCCCTAACACTTAGGCCTCCCATACCTGAACCCCCAACACTTAGCTCTCTCATACCTGAACCCCTAACACTTAGCTCTCTCATACCTGAACCCCCAACACTTAGCTCTCCCATACCTCAGCCCCTAACACTTAGCCCTCCCATACCTGAACCCCCAACACTTAGCCCTCCCATACATGAACCCCCAACACTTAGCTCTCTCATACCTGAACCCCTAACACTTAGCTCTCTCATACCTGAACTCCTGACACTTAGCTCTCTCATACCTGAACCCCCAACACTTAGCTCTCCCATACCTGAACCCCTAACACTTAGCCCTCCCATATCTGAACCCCTAACACTTAGCTCTCCCATACCTAAACCCCTAACACTTAGCTCTCTCATACCTGAACCCCCAACACTTAGCTCTCCCCTATCTGAATCCCTAACACTTAGCTCTCCCCTATCTGAACCCCTAACACTTAGCTCTCCCATACCGGAACCCCCAACACTTAGCCCTCCCATACCTGAACCCCTAACACTTAACTCTCCCATACCTGAACCCCTAACACTTAGCCCTCCCATACCTGAGCCCCTAACACTTAGCTCTTCCCTAACTGACCCCCTAACACTCAGCTCTCCCCTACCTGAATCCCTAACACTTAGCTCTCCTATACCTGAGCCCCTAACACTTAGCCCTTCCCTAACTGAACCCCTAACACTTAGCTCTTCCCTAACTGACCCCCTAACACTTAGCTCTCCCCTACCTGAACCCCTAACACTTAGCTCTCCCCTACCTGAACCCCTAACACTTAGCCCTCCCATACCTGAACCCCTAACACTTAGCCCTCCCACACCTGAACCCCTAACACTTAGCTCTCCCCTACCTGAACCCCTAACACTTAGCTCTCCCCTACTCAAACCCCTAACATTTAGCCTCCCCTACCTGAGCCCCTAATACTTAGCTTTGCCAGACTCATCCACCTTACAAACTGTTCAGCGTCTGCCACCCCTTTCTGCCAATCCCTCCATTGGCTGCCACCCGCCCAACTAATTAAATTCAAAATACTAACAATGAGCTACAAAGCCGTCCACAACTCTGCTCCCAGCTACATCACCAGCCTGGTCTCACAATACCAACCTAATCGTCCTCTTCTCTCCTCCCAAGACCTCCTGCTCTCCAGCTCCCTCATCACCTCCTCTCATACTCGCCTCCAAGACTTCTCCTGAGCCTCTCCCACCCTCTGGAACTCCCTACCCCAATCTGTCAGACTGTCCCCAAATCTATCCACCTTTAGGCGATCCCTGAAAACTTTTCTCTTCAGGGAAGCCAATCCTGCCTCCACCTAACAACTACACTCCTTATTTTCTCATCAGCACTTCCCCCGCAGTTATTGCCCTTTCTTATCATTAACCCTCCCTCCTAGATTGTAAGCTCTAACGAGCAGGGCCCTCTGATTCCTCCTGTATTGAATTGTATTGTAATTGTACTGTCTGCCCTGATATTGTAAAGTGCTGTGCAAACTGTTGGTGCTATATAAATCCTGTATAATAATAATAATAATAATAATATATGAAAGCCGTGGTCTTCTTGTCCTCTTCAATCTGCAAAGCTTGTAATCTCTGCTGACTGGAGATCTTTAGCTCTGACTCTTCATTCCTCTCAAGACCTCCTGCTCTGCAGCTCCCTCGTCACCTCCTCCTTTGCTCGCCTCCAGGACTTTTCCAGAGCCTCTCCAATCCTATGGAACTCCTTACCCCAACCTGTCCGATTATCTCCTCCTCCATTCGTTTTTAGACGATCTCTGAAAACCCTCCTCTTCAGAGAAGCTTATCCTACCCACACCTAACAACTACATTTTCATTCTTCTTCATCAATTCATCCCCCACAGTTATTTACTTTTTATTTCACTTGACCTTCACTTCTAGATTGTAAGCTCTAAGGAGCAGGGCCCTCTGATTCCTCCTGTATTGATTTGTATTGTAATTGTACTGTCTGCCCTCATGTTGTAAAGCACTGCGCAAACTGCTGGCGCTATATAAATCCTGTATAATAATAATAGATAGGGCTATATACAGCACCATAGATAAGTACAGTATCTGACAAAAGTAAGTACACCCCTCCCATTTCTTCTATCTTTTCATGTGACAACACTGAAGAGCTGACACTTTGCTACAATGTAAAGTAGTGAGTGTACAGCTTGTATAACAGTGTAAATTTACTGTCCCCTCAAAATAACTCAACACACAGCCATTAATGTCTAAACCGCTGGCAACAAAAGTGAGTACACCCCTAAGTGAAAATGTCCAAATTGGGCCCAAAGTGTCAATATTTTGTGTGGCCACCATTATTTTCCAGCACTGCCTTAACCCTCTTGGGCATGGAGTTCACCAGAGCTTCACAGGTTGGCACTGGAGTTGATAGCAATCAACCAACATCTGGTATGGAACAAATCCTGGATCTAATGAAAACAATTAAAATACATGGTGAGTGGTGAACTCAAAATCATGTGATGAGTAAAAGCGTCTGCGGGAGAGTAAGTGCATCCAAATAAGACCGACGCGTTTCGTGGGTAATAATTGGACAAGTGTGTTGTCTGTTGAGAAAACCAGGAGGCGGGACTTGTGTGACGGCGATTCAAATTAAAGCTGACACAGTGGGAGACGTCGGCCTGACACACCCCCAGTGTGTGGTACCTGGGGCGGACCACCCCCCCGCGCGCCTCAGCACCCGCCCAGGATTGGCCTGCACCTGGCGTCGTCCCTGCAATCTGGGGACAGGGCCAGGGACAGATGGACTCCAGGGACTGTCCCCAGAAACCGGGAACGTTCTTTCACCCTACCCAAGGGGGCATTGGCTATGCTAATATTTTTTTTTTGTATGATTCGTTCTTAAGGGGGTGTGGCAGGGGGTGTGTCCTATGATTACATACTTTTTGCTAATAGGTGTCCCTTGTTCCCATCTCAAAAAGTTGGGAGGTAAGGCTGTGGGTATTGGTGGTTGGCAGTGCCTCCAGCAGTCTTGTGAGCCCAGGTTGTGTAAGGTCCTCGGGGGGGGGGGGTGTCCATGACAGCCTGGACCTACAGAAAGTGAGATGCCACTGGCTGCCATCCTACCTGGGAGATGAGCTGTACTGGACTTTCTGCACTGAGGAGGTGAGTATTGGGCCTCATACACACGGGCGTATTGAAAAAACATCGGGACCGACGCCAGGGAATAATCGGTGTTAAATATTGTGATTTAATTGGCGTTAATGGGCGTTATTGAGCGTCAGCGCTACATCGCGTTTTGTTTTAAAAGACATCCCTCTGCTATTTTTGAACCTGAAAACACCTGCGCTAAAAACGCTGGTTAACGGCGCTAACACGCGTTAGTGAACGTTTTGCCGGCTCAGCGTCAAAAACGCTCTAACGCTGGTCGTGGGTTCTGCTTGCAGCTTACAAACGCCAATGTCAATTTCAGCACAGAAACGTAAGTGTGTGTATGGGGCCATTGAATAAAATGGAGATGCGTTTTTAAGCTGCAAAAAAAACGCTGAAAAATGCGGCTGGAAAAACGTCCATGCGTATGGGGCCTAACGAGCGCTACCTTTTTATTTATTTTTTTTAAACATTTTTAACCCCCCCCCCCTGGCGGTATTCCTAAGTGTGGCTCGGGGTGAATTTTCTGTACCGAGAGCGGTAACCCCGAGCCACACTCAGGATCGCATCGCAGGATCCAGGGGACAAGGTGAGTAACGCTGCCTTGGATCCAGCAATGCAATCCCGAGTGTGGCTCGGGGTGAATTTTCTGTACTAGAGCGGTAACCCCGAGCCACACTCGGGATTGCATTGCTGGATCCAAGGCAGCGTTACTCACCTTGTCCCCTGGATCCTGCGATGTCCCCCGCTGTGTCCGCGGGCTGTGTCCTCCGCCCGAAGCCTCTGTGACGCCGAGCTCCATTCCCTGCGAGCGCCGCGTCGTACGGGGGCGGAGCCTGGCGGGAAATTCAGTGAAACACACATAACACATAGAGTACACTGTAATCTGTAAGATTACATTACTGTATGAAATCATTTCACATCCCCTTTGTCCCCAGTGCTTTGCCCAGTGCCCTGCATGCACTTTTATATTATAGATGCCATCCTTACTGCCTGGAAACGTGAGAACGTCCATGGCAACCAAAAAGCGTCCATTTACGTCAAAAGTGGTTTCTGTCCAGCTAGTTAACAGCGATAGTAAATAAGAATCATTTGCAGAATTGAGTGATGCTGATTTTTGGGGAAATTTATCATCAGACACTGAAAGTGACGACAGCGACAATTCTGCAGCTGAGCAAATTTCTGCGGTTTTGATTTAATTACATCATTGAATAAGTTTTATTACTATTATATTATTATTTTTGATAATTATTTATAGTTATTTATTATATTATAATTTATTATTTCTTGTTTCAAACTTTATCATACCCGGGATGTCTGCTAGACTCTTGTTTGGACAGATTTGAGTGAGTTATTCCATTACAGGCCTACAATATCCTCTTGAGATCCGCGCTATAGACGAAAGGCGGCTACAGCGCGGATCTCAATCTCCGGGTGGACGTCTATTGACGTCCGCCCCTTTGCACGCTCCCAGCGCGCACTCACAGGCGGCGGCAGCGCGCGGCCGCCGCACCCTGCGTGGGCGTGCCCACGGGTCGGGCGGACTCGATGTCCGCTCCTGACCCGCGATCGCCTGCGGAGCTGCAGAACGGGGAACCGCCAATGTAAACACGGCGGTTCTCCGTTCTGTGAGAGGGGGACAAGCAGATCTACTGATCCCTGTCACTGGGATCAGTTAGATCTGTTATGTCCCGGCCAACCCCGCCCCCCCACAGTTAGAACACACTCAGGGAACACTGTTAACCCCTTCACTGCCCCCTGCAGGTTAACCCCTTCACTTCCAATGACATTTATACAGTAATCAGTGGACATTTAAATTTCTGATCGCCGCCATTACTAGTAAAAAAAAAAAAATAATAATAATAAAAACGGCATCATTCAATTCCTATAGTTTGTAGATGCAATAACTTTTGCGCAAACCAATCAATAAACCGCCGATTGCAATTTTTTTACCAAAAATATGTAGAAGAATATAAATCGGCCAAACCCAATGAATAATTTTTTTTTTTATATTTTATTTTTGGATATTTATTATAGCAAAAAGTAAAAAAATATTGTTCTTTTTTTAAAATCGTCGCTCTTTGTTTATAGCGCAAAAAAATAAAAAACGCAGAGGTGATCGAATACCACCAAAAGAAAGCTCTATTTGTGGGGGGGAAAAAAGGACATCAATTTTGTTTGGGTACAACGCCGCACGACCGCGCAATTGTCATTCAAAATGCGATAGCGCTGAAAGCCAAAAATTGGTCTGGGCGGGAGGGGGGTTTAAGTGCCCAGTAAGGAAGTGGATATAAAACGCCAAATTTCAATGCAAAATAATGGTTACCGCTTTCGGCACCAAAAATCTGAAATAATCATCGCGCCAGGGAGGTTAAGGAAACGGGATTTCCGCTTTAAATGGTTTAACTGGACTATAACACAGTACAATGTTTTTGTTACTTTATAGCTTTTTGGTGGTGAGTTTGGTCAGCAGTCCTGTATAGCAGGGATTTGCAATTAGCGGACCTCCAGATGTTGCAGAACTACAAATCCCATGAGGCATAGCAAGACTCTGACAGCCACAAGCATGACACCCAGAGGCAGAGGCATGATGGGACTTGTAGTTTTGCAACAGCTGGAGGTCCACCAATTGCTTATCCCTGCTGTATAGCTTCCCCCGGGAGTGGTGGTTGTCCTGTTTCCTTGTTTGTAGTGAAGTGTGGATGTGACTGGGCGCACACACCCCTCTCACAAGCGTTTTCTATCTATATCCTGTGTGACTGGCATACACATTCCATATCCTGACCTGCATTTACCTCCTGATTCCTGATGAGATCAGCACAGATCGGTTTTCAGAAGGGAAAATATCACGGGCAGCTTCCAGAGCGCGTTATGTCTTCCCATTTTACCGCTGCTCTTCAATAAACACGAACAGTAAACAACAAGAATATAGTATACAAATTACAGGGATCCATTGCGTTATATATTCATATAAAAAAATAATAAATAAAAGTAGTAATAATAAAATAAAATAAATAAATAAATAAGTGGTAATAAACATAATTTTATTCAAACGTAATAAAATAAAATATAAACATCCCATTTGTTCAGTACAGCAGCGGGTACCCCCCGAGGGGGGGAGGAGCTACGCTCTGACGTCGCCCGCTGCTATACTGAACAACTGGGATGTTTATATTTTATTTTATTACGTTTAACCACTTCAGCCCCGGAAGGATTTCCAGCTTTAGGACCGGAGCCCTTTTTGCGATTCGGCGCTGCGTCACTTTAACTGAAAATTGCGCGGTCGTGCGACGTTGTACCCAAACAAAATTTGCGCCCTTTTTTTCCCACAAATAGAGCTTTCTTTTGGTGGTATTTGATCACCGCTGCGTCATTTCTGATCGCCGCTATAAACAAAAGAGGAGCGACAATTTTGCAAAAATACCCAAATTTCTTACTTTTTGCTAAAATACAAATCCAAAAAAAGAAATATAAAAAAACATTTTTTTTCATGGGTTTGGGCGATTTATATAATTCCTCATATTTGTGATAAAAAAAAATTGCAATCGGCGTTTATTGATTGGTTTGCACAAAAGTTGCCGCATTTACGGATGATGAGAATTAATTTCTGGGGTTTTCATTTTTTTTATTTTTTACTAGTAATGGCGGCGATCTGCGATTTTTAGCGGTACTGCGATATTTCAGCGGACATGTCGGACCATTTTGACACTTTTTTGGGACCATTGGCATTTATACAGCGATCAGTGCTATAAAAATGCACTGATTACTGTGTAAATGTCATTGGCAGTGAAGGCGTTAACCTGCAGGGGGCGCTCTAAGGGTTAACTGTGTTCCCTGGGCGTGTTCTAACTGTATGGGGGCTGTCCTAGCAGGGGAAGGGGAGGGATCACAGTTTCCATTTACAGGAAGGCTGTGATCACAGCCCTTCCCCCTCTCACAGAACGGAGATCCATGTTTACTTACACGGACCTCCGTTCTTTCACTCCGGGGGGGCATCGTGGGTAGCCGGCGGAGATCGAATCCACCGCACCCGCTCCCTGGCCCTCCCCGGACACAGTGAGCGCGCGGGCGCACCTCCGGTGGCGCGCGCGCGCTCACTGTGCGCGATCTCGCAGCCGCCGTCAGATGACGGCGTTTTGCGCAGGAGAGCCACTCTGTCACCGTCAGATGCCGATCGGCGGTCGGCAAGTGGTTAAATAAAATTATGTTTATTACCACTTATTTATTTATTTGTTTTATTTTATTATTACTACTTTTATTTATTATTTTTTTTAATGAATATATAACGCAATGGATCGCTGTAATTTATATACTATATGATTGTTGTTTACTCTTCGTGTTTATTGAAGAGTTTATATCAGTCTCATGAACGCGCTTTTACATATTTTTAAATGTGAAAATCATTTTTAATAAAGTAACAAGTTTACAAGCAACCAGTGAGCACTTAGATCTGTTCTACATAGTTACATAGTTAGTGAGGGTGAAAAAAGACACAAGTCCATCAAGTCCAACCTATGTGTGTGCTTTTATGTCAGTATTACATTGTATATCCCTCAATGTTGTGGTCCCTTAGGTGCCCATCTAATAGTTTTTTTGAAATTATCGATGCTCCCAGCAGAAACCACTGCTTGTGGAAGAGAATTCCACACTCTCACTGCTGTTACCGTAAAGAACCCTCTACGCAGTTTAAGGTTAAACCGCCTTTCTTCTATTTTTAGTGAATGGCCGCGTGTCTTTGTGCGCTCCCTTGCGCAGAATAGTTTTGTCCCTATAGTGGGGTCACCAGTACAGTATTTATACATAGAAATCAAATCCCCTCCCAAGCGTCTCTTCTCCAGAGAGAATAAGTTCAGTGCTTGTAGTCTTTCCTCATAACTAAGGTCCTCGAATCCCTTAATTAGCTTTGTTGCCCTTCTCTGTACCCTTTCCAGTACCAGGACATCCTTCCTGAGGACTGGTGCCCAGAACTGGACGGCATACTCCAGGTGCGGCCTCACCAGAGACTTGTAGAGGGGGAGAATTATTGATTTATCCCTGAAGTTAATCCCTTTCTTGATGCCAACACTTTGTTAGCTTTGCTTGCAGCAGCTTGGCATTGCTGAGCCTGTCCTCTACTAGGACCCCTAGGTCTTTTTCCATCCTAGATTCCCCCAGAGGTTCTCCCCCTAGTGAGTAATTTGCATTCATATTCTTGGTACCCAAATGCATTATTTTACATTTCTCTACATTAAATCTCATTTGCCATTTGTCTGCCCATCCCATTAATTTATTCAGATCTTCTTGCAAGGTTTCCACATTCTGTGGAGAATTTATTTTCCCCTGCTTAGCTTGGTATCATCCGCAAATATTGAGATTGAGCTCTTCACCCCGTCCTCCAAATCATTTATTAATAGATTGAATAGGATTGGTCCCAGGACAGATCCCTGGGGGACCCCACTTTCCACACCAAACCATTCCGAGTATTCCCCATTTATCACCACCCTCTGGACTCCCCCTGTAGCCAGTTTTCAATCCAGGTGCTCACCCCTTGATCCATGCCAACAGACCTTAATTTGTACATTAAGCGTTTATGGGGAACTGTATCAAATGCTTTTGCAAAATCCAATTACACCACATCCACAAGCCTTCCTTTATCTAGATGGCAGCTCACCTCCTCATAGAAGGTTAATAGATTGGTTTGGCAAGAATGATTCTTCATGAAACCGTGCTGATTACCACTAATGATACCGTTCTCATTACAATAATCTTGTATGTAATCCCTTATTATTCCCTCCAAGAGCTTGGATATTATTGATGTTAAGCTAACTGGCCTGTAGCTCCCAGGGATATATCTTGGTCCTTTTTTATATATTGGTGCTACATTGGCTTTTCTCCAATCAGCTGGTACCATACCAGTCAGTAGACTGTTCATGAATACTAGGTACAATGGTCTGGCAATTTCTTGACTGAGTTCCTTAAGGACCCTCGGGTGCAAGCCATCTGGTCCCGATCACTTATTTACGTTTAACCTTATTAACCTTTGCCATCTCTCCATCCTTATCAACCAGATTACCTTCCTCATTCTTTATGGGGCCAATATGATCTGACCTCCCTCTCATACTATTTTAATACTTAAAGAATTTCTTGGGATTCTTTTTACTCTCCTCTGCTCTGTGTCTTTCATGTTCTATCTTAGCGGCCCTGATTGCACCCTTACATTCCTTATTGCATACCTTATAAAGATGGAATGCTGACAGAGACCCCTCAGCATTGTATTTTTTGAAGGCCTTCTCCTTTGCTTTTATATGTGCTTTTACGTCCGCGTTAAGCCACCCTGGTCTTTGATTATCTCTTTTAAATTTATTTCCCATTGGGATACACTGGCTAATAACTTTGTTTAATATGTTCTTGAAGCACTCCCATTTTTCCTCCGCATTCATTGCTCCTAGAATTTTATCCCAGTTAACATCCTCCAACAAGGAGCGTAGTTTATGGATATTGGTTCTCTTAAAATTCAGTGTCTTTGTATTCCCCTTATGTTTCCTATTTGTGTACTCTATACTGAAACTAATTGACCTGTGATTGACCTATTACCTAGATTGCCCCTTACTTTCACATCTGTGATCAGGTCTGTGTTAGTAATCAGAAGGTCTAATAATGCTTTTTTTTTTCTAGTTGGTGCATTTACCATCTGACCCATGAAATTATCCTGCAGGACATTTAGGAAATGGCGAGCCTTAGCTGTAGCTGTACTTTCCACCCAGTCTATATCTGGGTAATTAAAATCCCCCATTATAATGACACTTCCCATCTTCGCCACTATTCCAAATTGTGATAGACGGTCTGCCTACCCCTCTTCCCTCTGATTAGGGGGCCTATAGCATATTCCCAGTATTACTTTCCCCTTGGTATCTTCCCATTTTAGCTCAACCCATAAGGATTCAACCTCCTCCCTTGATCCACTAGTAATGTCTTCCCTCACATTTACTTGTACATCATTTTTTATATACAGGCATACCCCTCCCCCTTTTTTGCCCTCCCTATCCCTGTGATATAGGGAATACCCCTGAATGGTAGCCAGCCAATCATGAGAGCTGTTGAACCAAGTCTCTGAAATTCCCACAAAATCGAATTCCTCTTCATACAGTAGCAGCTCTAGTTCTCCCATCTTGTCCGCCAGACTCCTGGCATTAGTGAACAAGCCAAGTAGTTTTGTCCGGACGCCTACTGTTTCCTTGCTGTGTATTCCTTGGTTGCATATAGGACTTGTTACACTACTTACCTTGGGTTTAGGTTCTTTATTCGGCCTATCACTGCTGCCCCCAATACTACCCACTGGACTATGTTCCACTGTGGCTATTTCTAAGTCTGGACCCCCCCCCCGTTGCCTAGTTTAAAAACCCCTTGTTGGCCATCCTCATTCCCAGCCGGTCTGCACCTTCCCCATTTAAGTGCAGTCCATCCTTTCTAAAGAGCTCGTAACCGATTGAGAAATCAGCCCAGTTCTCCAGGAACCCGAAAGCCTCTTGTTCTTTATCCTCGGTGGAACCGCTCTGGAAATTTTGGAGTTTTGGTGGAAAAGTACCTTGGAGAATATTTTCCTGGCTCTGCGTCATGCCATCACTGCGGGTCAACTCCGCCCCCTTGACCCCAATAGGACCTTCAAGAATAGTAGTATAAAAGTAGGCAGTACCTGGTGACAGTGTTCTTCTTTTGTCTTCTCTCTGGACATTCCTGTTTTTTTGCTAAGAGTCCCACCTGAGGTCACGGGTGGAAGGTCCTTTTGTTGGGGGTAAATCCTCCTGAGACAGGGCGCTCCTGGTGCCGGAGCACTGGATGCTGCATAAAATGAAGTAGGTTGAATGAGGAGCCACTATCCTGGGTTTCCTTACTATTATCCCTCTCTCTTTCTTCTCTCCTATAGGCAGCGGTATGCAGGGGATAGAGGCCGGTTTTCTGCTGCCCAGCATGTGCAGTTACAGTGGAGGACCAAGAGAACCAACCTCTATCTGGGGGGCCCACCAATCCTGGAGACTGGATCACGATTACTACGGACGGCAACCCCAGGTTTGTGGGGGTCATTGCCTAAACCTCGGAGCACAAGGGGCTCTGAGCCAGCGGTCACCATACTTCTCGAATCTCCTGGAACTGAGGGCAACAAGAGAGGCGCTCAGGGTGTTTCGGCCGGTAGTTCAAGGTAGAAGAGTCAAGCTCATGATGGACAATATGAAAGCAGTTTCATACATTTTGAAACAGGGAGGCACGAGGAGACTACAACTTCTTCAGGTGACAGCGGAAATTTTCTTGTTTGCCAAGGCCCATCTATTGGATCTATCTGCGTCATACCTACCAGGTCCACAGAACACTCTAGCGCACAGGTGTCAAACTGGCGGCCCTCCAGCTGTTGCGGAACTACAATTCCCATGAGGCATTTCAAGGCTGACAGTTACAAGCATGACTCCCACAGGCAGAGGCATGATGGGACTTGTAGTTCCGCAACAGCTGGAGGGCCGCCAGTTTGACATCCCTGCTCTAGCGGATCAGTTGAGTTGAAAGTTTTCAAGCCAAACAGAATGGATGTTGAACCCGGCCTACTTGTTGGGGATCTTCGATCGATGGGGAGTCCCAGAGGTAGATTAAATGGCGACACCATCCAACTGTCAAGTTCCTCAGTTTTTCTCATGCCTCTTTTATCGACAGGCTCCAACTCAAGTTGCGCTCTCTCAGGTATGGGACTTCAACCTGGTTTAACTCTTCCCATCAATTGCTCTGATACTCAAGTTGTTGCTGAAGATCAGGGAGGAAGGGGTGTCAGCTACCATGATAGCTTCATTCTAGCCAAGGAGGCCATGGTTTCCCCTCCTATGTCACCTGGCAGAGTGTCCTCCAATCAGACTACCGCAGGTCTGAGGTCTCCTTCTTTGCGACGATCGCACTCACCCCAACCCGGCCCGTCTGCCCTTGACTGCCTGGAGAATGAGAGGCTGCAATATCTCCACTTCAGTCATGTCTACCCTTTTCTCAGCAAGGAATAGTTCTAGCAACACCACATACTACAGAGTGTGGCGAAAGTTTGAGGCCTTTTCAGTACAGCAGGGATTTTCATTCCTTTCTCCCACAGTGGCCAATGTTCTGGATTTCTTACAGTCTGGTCTTAAGGCAGACCTTAGCAACAGCACCCTCAAGGTTCAGATATCAGCCTTAGTCTCAGCTTGACGAGTTTCAGTTTTGCCACAAGGGTTCTGCATCTTCTTCCAGGATTATGTGGTATTGCGGCCTTCCCCGAGATTCCTTCCGAAGGTCTCGCCTGAGTTCCATTTTAATTGGGAGTCGGTTCTTCCAGCTTTTTCTCCTGCTCCAGGTATGGATGAGCCGAAGTGGTGTGACCTGGACATGAAGATAATACTCCAAGTATACTCGCCCAGGACCGAACCAATACGAAAAACAGATGCTCTGTTTATTCTTTCCAAAGGTCCTCGAATGGGCATGCCAGCCCCTCCTTGGGTGATCTCCATGTGGCTAGCGAAGACCATCCAAGCAGTTTACTCTCAAAAGGGCCTCTCCCCTCCACAGGAAATCCAGGACCACTCCACAAGGACAGTTTCCTCCTAATGGGCAGCATGGTCCAAGGTTTCGGCAGACGTGCTCTGTAAGGCAGCAAGCTGGAAGTCTCCTAATACCTTTATAAGGCACCATATGCTGGATGTGATGTCTTCCCATTATGCTTCTGTCTAGTGCCCTATCTAAGAATTCAATTGTTTATAGCAGCACCTGGTGTCTGAGTGCTGTTTCTTCCCTCCCTGGTCTGGATAGTTAAGTCCCGCAGTGATGGCATGACGCAGAGCCAGAAAAACGCAAAATTGTTATCAATACTTACCGTAATTTTCCTTTCCTGGGTGTCACGTACCTGGTGGATGAGTCTGACTTATGCAGTGGGCAACCTCCCTTACGACCCTGACTCGGGAACCCCTGGTAGAGCAGACAGGAGGCTCGGGAGTGCAGGATGGCACGAGGGTCGGACTGGGTCACTGGTGTAGATAGAAGTCCGTTGGTGCACTCGTGCACGTAGAGAGGGGTCGTACAGGCTGGGTCGTTAACTGGCGGACTGTGAGGTACAAAGGGGTCAGGCAGAAGAAGGGTCAAATCCAAGCAAAGTTCGTTAACAGGCTGGCGGTGCGGTACAAGGGAGCAAGCAGAAGGATGGTCGGTTCGAGCTGGGTCGTTAACAGGTAGACAGGCAGAAGTGCAGGAGGATCAGGCAGGAGAGTAGTCGTAGGTAATCCAGAGGTCGGTGCAGGCAGGAAATCAGCAGGGTCAGGTTAGCCGGGTCGCAGGAACAGGAAATCAGGATACAGGTTGCTCAGACACACACACTATACGCTGTAGATCAGACAGCAACTTGCTACAGGAAGCAGGAAGTTTAAATAGAGCTGCTCATCCCGGAATTAGAGGAAACCACAACCAACTGACTTAACCCTTAG
>BLSH010353644.1:109456-137089 GCA_018402905.1 Glandirana rugosa | reverse complement strand
GCCTGCTACTACCCACCGCACCCAGGGACCCAGCACACCAAAGGCAGCTCAAAGGCGTTCCCCCGCGTGGCAGTTCTTCACACAATGTGCTGACGACAAGACACGAGTGGTTTGCAAGCTGTGCAATGATAGCCTGAGCCGGGGCATAAATGTTCTAAACCTTAGCACAACCCCCATGATCAGGCATCTAAATTCAAGGCACAAGCTGCATTGGAATAATTACCTCAAAATCCAAGAAAGGTCTCGGCCTCCTCCTGCTTCCTCTTCTGCTGCTGCCTCGGCCTCTTCCTCCACCTCTACTGTGACAGTGTCACCTGCCACCCAGCAAACAGACGATATGACAGCAACGCCACCATGTCCGCCACCGTCCCCAAGCATTTCCACACCATGGTCCCATGGAAGCTTACAGCTCTCCATCTCCCAAACACTAGAGAGAAAGTGGAAGTACCCCCCTACCCACCAGCGATCCCTGGCCCTGAATGGCAGCATTGCAAAATTCCTGGCCTTTGAAATGCTGTCATTCCGTCTGGTGGACACGGACAGTTTCAAAAACCTGATGGCGGTGGCTGTCCCACAGTATGTGGTTCCCAGCCGCCACTACTTTTCCAGGCAAGCGATCCCTTCCCTGCACAAACAAGTTAGGGACAAGATCAAGTGTGCACTGCGCAACGCCATGTGTGGCAAGGTCCACATAACCACTGGTACCTGGACCAGTAAGCGCGGGCAGGGACGTTATACGCCCACCGAGGATTGCAGGGCATTTCTCTTTGCCTCCTTTTGCCTCCTCCTCCTACTGTGCTTCCTCCTCCTCTACCACCTCCTCATCCGCTCAGCTTAACACCTTCAGCACCAACATCAGCACATCCAGGGGGAAACGACAGCAGGCTGTTTTAAAACTGATATGTTTGGGGGATAAACCCCACACTGCGCAGGAGCTGTGGGCGGGCATTGAACAACAGACCAATGAGTGGTTGTTGCCACTGAGCCTCAAGCCTGGCCTGGTGGTGTGCGACAATGGCCGAAATCTCGTAGCGGCTCTGGGCCTAGCCCGTTTGACGCACATCCCTTGCCTGGCACATGTGCTGAATTTGGTGGTACAGAATTCTCTAAAAAACTACCCGGATATGTCAGAGCTGCTGCAGAAAGTGCGGGCCGTCTGTGCACACTTTCGGCGTTCTCACCCTGCTGCTGCTCGCCTATCTGTGCTGCACCGGAACTTCAGCCTTCCCGCTCACCGCCTCATATGCGACGTGCCCACAAGGTGGAACTCCACCTTGCACATGCTGGAGAGACTGTGCAAGCAGCAGCAGGCAATAGTGGAGTTTCAGCTGCAGCACGCAGGGGTCAGTCGCTCTGCGGAACAGCAACACTTCACCACCAATGGGTGGACCTCCATGCGAGACCTGTGTAGCGTATTGCGGTGTTTTGAGTACTCCACCAACATGGCCAGTGCCGATGTTCTCAGTGTTACTATCCCACTTCTATGTCTCTTTGAAAAAACACTTCGGGCCAAGATGGAAGAGGATGTGGCACAGGAGGATGAGGAAGAGGAGGAGGAAGAGGGGTCATTTCCACGGTTATCAGGC
Source organism: Glandirana rugosa (assembly GCA_018402905.1). NCBI lineage: Eukaryota > Metazoa > Chordata > Amphibia > Anura > Ranidae > Glandirana > Glandirana rugosa. Next base: position 135,503 of record BLSH010353644.1, on the reverse strand, counting down.
CAGTCATTCACAAGTGGCTCAGAGGGTGGGTTCCTGCACCAGCATAGGCCAGGTCAAAAATATTCAAGCCAGGGCACAGTTCTGGAGGACGAGGAGGATGAGGAAGATCATGAGGAGGAGGAGGAGGAACCGCAGCAGGATGGCACCCAAAGCAGATTGTGGGCATCACTGGAGCATGGCTGGAGGGAAACGGAGGACACAGATGATATACCTCCCACCGAGGACAGCTTGTCTTTGCCTCTGGGCAGCCTGGCACACATGGCCGACTACATGCTGCAGTGCCTGCGCAATGACAGCCGAGTTGCCCACATTGTAACTTGTGCTGATTACTGGGTGGCCACCCTGCTGGATCCCAGTTACAAGGACAACACGCCGTCCTTAATTCCCTCACTGGAGCGTGATCGGAAGATGCGCAACTACAAGCACACGCTGGTAGACGCGCTGCTGAGGGCATTCCCAAATGATGCCGGGGGCTCAGTGGAAGCACAAGGCGAAGGCAGAGGAGGAGGAGGAAGAGGCCGCCAATGCAGCTGTGGCACCGCCAGCACCTCAGAAGGCAGGGTTAGCATGGCCGAAATGTGGCAAAGCTTTGTCAGCAGCCCGCCACAACAAACAGCACCACCAGCCAATAGACAATGTCTTAGCAGGAGGCAGCATTTCAGCAACATGGTGGAAGAGTATGTGTGCACACGCCTACACGTACTGACTGATGGGTCTGCCCCATTCAACTTCTGGGTCTCCAAATTGGCCACATGGCCTGAGCTTGCCATTTATGCCTTGGAGGTGCTGGCCTGCCCTGCAGCCAGTGTATTGTCTGAATGTGTGTTTAGCACGGCAGGGGGCGTTATCACAGACAAGCGCAGCCACCTGTCCACAACCAACGTGGACAAGCTAACGTTTATTAACCACTTCAATACGGGGGACACTTAAACCCCCTTCCTTCCCGGACCAATTTTCAGCTTTATCATTTTTTTCACACAAATAGAGCTTTCTTTTGGTGGTATTTAATCACCCCTGGGTTTTTTTAATTTTTTGTGCTATAAATTAAAAAAGACTGAAAATTTTCAAAGACAATGCATTTTTCTTTGTTTCTGTTATAAAATGTTGTTCTCTTCATAAATTTTGACCAAAAATGATACTGCTACATTTCTTTGGTAAAAATAACCCAAATCTGGGTTTATTTGGTGTTGGCGGACAGACGGATGTTTTGGGGACTGTGACAGATGTGACGGGGACAGATAGATGTTTTGTGTATGGTGACAGATGTGACGGGGACAGACAGATGTGTTGGGGACTGTGACAGATGTGACGGGGACATACAGATGTTTTGGGGACTGTGACAGATGTTTTGTGTATGGTGACAGATGTGATGGGGGACATACAGATGTTTTGGGGACTGTTTTATGGGGACACTGATGTGTATGGGGACAGGGGTATCAGTGGTGCTTGGTGCACTGTGTGGGGGGGCGATCTGTGAGAGCTCTCTGCATGAAATCATCATCATGCAGAGAGCTGTCACATATCTGCAGCTTCCCCCCTTCCCCCCCCCCCGCACTGAGCTCTCACTGAGCTCGGCGGGGGGAGAACTGTCACAGAGACGTTCGTCTCTGTTTACAATGTGACGGCCGTGATTGGACACAGCCGTCACATGATCGGGAGGGCCAATCACTGCGCCCATATCCCGATCTCTGCTCGGCTGGATCCTGTGATCATAATAATCACAGGATCGAGCCGCAGCACGCCGCGTGGCTGCGCTGCAAGCACCCGTTCTGCAGGATGTACATACACGTCCTGTCAGAACGGGGAAGCTCCCACCTGGCCGTATATATACAGTGGCCGGGTGGGAGGTGGTTAAAATGAACCAGGCATGGATCCCACAAGGCTTGTCTGTACCTTGTGCAGAATAGACATTTAGACCGGACTCACACAGCCATTCGTATACTTGTTTTTTTGAATATGCCTCAATATTTTGGGGCTACCCCAATTATAAACAAAAAAAAACAGTGTTGGCTACCTCCTCCTACTCCTCCACCACCGCCACTTCCATCTACACTGCCACGGTCACGGCCTAGTCAACCTCTAGGCTCCTACTCCCCATCCAGCCCCCCCCTTCCCATTCTTTTTTATTTGATTTTAATTTATTTTACCTATCCCCATTTTTTTGTAGGGCACTTGCCCTACTCTTACCCCCATTTTACTTCCTTTTGCAGCCCTCTAGCACTTGCCAGGACTTTGTTACAGCCATTTTTATGCCTAAAAGTTCGGGTCCCCATTGACTCCAATGGGGTTCGGGGTCCGGGATAAATTTCGGGTCGAGTTCGGTACTGAACCCGGACTTTTTCCCGAAGTTCGGCCGAACCCGAACATCCGGGGGTTCGATCAACTCTAGTCATTACGTTTCAGTGCTCCTGATTGTCTGCAGCCTCTTTGCAGCTGCTGCATGGCATTTCAAAATTCGTGTTTCCTGATGGGTAAAACAGTAAACCATGTCTGATTAATATGTGTTAAAATGGCAATTTGTAATCACCACCAGAAAACTCTGTGATAGGGTCACAATACAGAAACAAAACTGGGAGACAGAGGGGTTGATTTCCTGAAGGCAAATAGACTGTGTTTTGCATTTGCACTCATTTTCGCCAGAGCTTAGTCAATGTGTTGAGGCTCTGCTTATTAACATCATCCAATCATGTGCAAGCAAAAATGCTGCTTTTTTTATTTCCTTGCACCTGATTGGCATAGTTGTCAAAAATTTATAGGGACACTTTTTTTGTCTGTAGGTGGGGTCGGATTATAATTAGGGGGTGTGGCATTCGATTGGAGGCGTGTCATAGTCAAGAGAAAAAAAAATGAGTGTGGCTTAAACTAAATAGTGGGGGTGGCTTAAACGGGGTGTGGCTCAAAGGGGTGTGGCTCAAGTCTGAGATGAACGAGGGATGGACAGAGAAAAAATGAAAGAAATAGGGAGGGAAGGAGAGAGAAGGAAGGAAAGAGAGAGGGGTGGAGGGGCAGCAGGCCCAGATCCTACACCACAATAGCAATATGTGTATTCCAGAAAGTTTAACAATCAGCAGATAAAGATACTCCAAACACCTGGTGTTAGCGCTTCAATCATCCCAGCACCATGGTTGGCCTCACAGATCATGGTATATAGCACAGCCTCACAAATCATAGTATATAGTGCAGCCTCACAGATTTTTTATTTATTTTAGGTACTTATATAGCGCTGTCAATTTACGCAGCACTTTACATATATATTGTACATTCACATCAGTCCCTACCCTCAAGGAGCTTACAATCTAAGGTCCCTAACTCACATTCATACACATACTAGGGCCAATTTAGACAGGATCTAATTTACCTACCAGCATGTCTTTGGAGTTGTGGAGGAAACCAGAGTACCCGGAGGAAACCCACACAGGCACAGGGAGGACATGCAAACTCCAGGCAGGTAGTGCCATGGTTGGGATTCGAACCAGCGAACCTTTTGCTGGCAGGCAAAAGTGCAATCCACTACACCACTGTGCCGCCCGAGATCATGGTATATAGCGCAGCCTGCCAGATCATGGTATACAGCCTCACAGATCAGGGTATATAGCGCAGCCTGCCAGATCATGGTATACAACCTCACAGATCAGGGTATATGGCCAGCATCACAGATCATGGTATACAGCCTCACAGATCAGGGTATATAACCAGCATCACAGATCATGGTATACAGCCTCACAGATCAGGGTATATAGCCAGCATCCCTGATCATGGTATACAGCCTCTCAGGTCAGGGTAATATAGCCAGCATTACATATCAGGGTAATATAGTCAACCTGGCAATGCAGCCAGTCTCACAGATCAGGGTATATAGCCAGCCTCACATATCAGGGTAATATAGCGCAACCTCACAGATCATGGTAATATAGCGCAGCCTCACATATCATGGTATATATAGCCAGCCTCACAGATCATGGTATATATAGCCAGCCTCACAGATCATGGAAATATAGCCAGCCTCACATATCAGGGTATATATAGCCAGCCTCACATATCATGGTATATATAGCCAGCCTCACAGATCATGGAATATATAGGCATCCTCACAGATCATGGTATTTATAGGCAGCTTCACAGATCAGGGTATTTATAGGTAGCCTCACAGATCATGGTATGTATAGCCAGCCTTACAGATCATGGTATATATTGCCAGCCTCACAGATGATGGTATATATAGCCAGCCTCACAGATCATGGTATATATAGCCAGCCTCACAGATCAGGGTATATATAGGCAGCCTCAAAAATCATGGTATATATAGCCAGCCTCAAAGATCATGGTATATATAGCCAGCCTCACAGATCATGGTATATATAGGCAGCCTTACAGATCATAGTATATATAGGCAGCCTCACAGATTATGGTAATATATGCAGCCTCACATATCAGGGTAATATGTGCAGCATCACATATCAGGGTAATATATGCAGCCTCACATATCAGGGTAATATATGCAACCGCACATATCAAGGTAATATATGCAGCACCCTTTCTGGATGATACTTTCTTGACACCTATTTCTATCAGACATTCCATGTCGGTATTCCTCTACGTTGCACTCTGCTATGCACACACTCGTGTTGTTCTATTCTGACTCCCATCTTGATGTATGGTTTTTTTTCTCTGCCCTGCAACACTTTGTCCCACCTATCATACTTTTCTCTAGCAATTCACTTATCCTTCATGCCCTTTCACCTCCAGATGATACCTCATTTGGCACTCCCCATTCATATCTGCCCTCCAGATTTCTGACTGGTGGCTCTGCCGTGCCTGCATTGCCTGCATTGCCTGCGCCCTCAGCTCCCTTCAGAGACGCCCCGGGGGGTCTGACCCAGATTGGCATGAATCCCTCAGCATAAGCAAGGGTAGGTTATATAGCCGTGCCCCCATATTTCCATCTTTGATACCTTTTTGTCCAGACACACCACTAGACCATGGGCCATTCTGTTTTCTTACAGATTTAACCGCATCTACCCCTGATGAGTGGGGAACATCCCACGAAACAGGTCGGGTTTACACTGATGCTATATGTCTATACAAGAAATCATATTTTCCCACATGGTTTTAAATGTTTTTTACTGCTTTTTTTCTGATTACACGAAACGCGTCGGGTGCTTCTGACCTATCAATTGCTGCGTTATTTTATCTACTTTTATCTACCTTTATACAAGCTTGTTGGACCTTTATTTTATCATTATATTTATTTAATAAATCAGCTTCCTCGTCATTGAGGTTTTACACTATGGCGACTGCCCTGCTTTTTATTTTTACATAACCAACCGAGGCACTTGAGGATCTTCAAATCCCCACCTCCCCCCCCCCTTTTTGGACACCCCCTCCCTCCGCTCCGGAAGACCACGGCTATTCCAGACCGGACCATCCTGATCCAGAACCCGGAAGAAACACGTGGACGTGACGAGAGGAGTCAGACCCACCAGAGACGGAAGACCTGGCTGTGTGACGCGACCAGAGTCGGAGTTCCCTAAATTTCCCTGACGTCCCTGGCCAGATGGTCCTTATTGATCTCAAGGCGTTTAACCTTCTAAGTTCCGGTAAGCCTCCACTCAGACAGAAGTTGGAGTTCCTTTTAATACAAGCACACTGAATATTCACTTCGAAGAGTCACCATTTATAGAGGATTCACTATCTGGATATTGCACTTGGATTTTCCCTCCCATCAATGGACACTTTGCACTTTATGCACTAAAATATTGTTGTATATTTTCATAGAATTTTAAGTTCAATTATTGATTCACGTACTGCACTCTGTACTATAAAGTATAATCACTGAATTGTACATACCGTGATACTTACACATACAAGTAATGTCATAATATATGTATCTTCACAGGACATCTTTCACACATTCAGTTTAGCGCTACCACCACATATAATAATATATATATAATAAGTTTGGTCGATATAGGTGGCTGCTTACTGTTCCCACTTCCCACACCTCATTGGGCATAGCGTGGTAAAAACCTCCCCTTACCAATATACATCATGTTTGCTGGTATTCATCAACATCCTCATTTAAAGTCTCATAAATCTTCCCTCTTTTTGTTATATGCAGCATCACATATCAGGGTAATATATGCAGCATCACATATCAGGATAATATATGCAGCCTCAGGTATTAGGGTATTATATGCAGCCTCACAGATCAGGGTAATATATGCAGCCTCACAGATCAGGGTAATATATGCAGCGCACAGATCAGGGTAATATATGCAGCATCACATATCAGGGTAATATATGCAGCATCACATATCAGGGTAATATATGCAGCCTCACAGATCAGGGTAATATATGCAGCCTCACAGATCAGGGTAATATATGCAGCATCACATACCAGGGTAATATATGTAGCCTCACATATCAGGGTAATATATGCAGCCTCACATATCAGGGTAATATATGCAGCCTCCCAAAACAGGGTAATATATGCAGCCTCACATATCAGGGTAATATATGCAGCATCACATATCAGGGTAATATATGCAGCCTCACATATCAGGGTAATATATGCAGCATCACATATCAGGGTAATATATGCAGTCTGACTATTCTGACTCCAACTGTTGTAATATTGACTCATCCCTTGCTGAGACCTCTATGCCTGGCCTATATAAGTAGATATAATCACTGCGGGCAGTCTTTATCAAATAGCTTGAACTCACCAGATACCGATCCTTCCATAAGTGTAGATTTATTGCAAATAGCAGGTACAGCAGACAGCAAATGTGGCAGATGGTTGAAAGATGGTATCTGCAGGTCAAAACATGGTAATGTGTCCTAGGATGTGAGCAGATTGAGTGAGGTCTAGAACATGAGTGGCCGTCTTCTTCCTCATGAGACAGAGAGGGGACACAGGAAGAGGAAGTTACATCAAAGAGTGAACCAGGAAAGGGAAATTAGTTCCGAAGATGGGAGGGAGCACACTTAGAAAACAGAATAGGATAATGCAATATCCAAAACAACCACAAGATGGCAGTATAACAACCAACAATACAGAAGTTAATAACAATGGCTTATGAAAATTAACTATATAAATCCTCATACATTATGTGTAACAGCACACTCGCATATCAGGATAATATATGCAGCCTCACATATCAGGGTAATATATTCAGCCTCGCAGATCAGGGTAATATATGCAGCCTCACATATCAGGCTAATGTATGCAGCATCACAGAAGGCACCAAACCCTATCCCGCCCGCAGCCGGACAGTATCTGCTCCCTCGTTTGCTGGACTCTGTGTTCATTGAGTGGAGAGAAGAGGGGGTGGCCTCCCCTCCATGCAGCTAGCCAGCTTCAGTGTACAAGAGAATTGTCTGCTGAAGAGAAACCGATTGGCTGCACCGATTGGAGGCCCCTCTCCACCGAGCACAAGGGGAAAGACCTGGAGCCGGAAAGAGGCAATATCGCTGCCATGTTTTTGAAGCCAGCTGTGGCCAGTGCAATAAGAAGTTCAGAAGCTCAGGAATAGATCAAAATATCTGGATTTGATTGGGACGGACTCCTATCGGGAAGAGGGTGCAAAATTCTGGATTATCCCAGGAAAATAGGGACTGTTGGCAAGTATGGATTGGGTATTCTTTACAAAGTGAAGTTTTGCCTCATTTACTAAGTTCTGGGGACAATTGGTGCAACTGCACATGCAGAGTGCACACAATCTATTTGCTTTTAGTGTGTCTCAGTGTATGAGTGTTGCCATCCTATATTTGTTCAGAAAGTGCCAAAACAAAATAAAATTGCATTACCATCTTAACGTTTATGTGAGGTTTTTAGCGTTTTAAACATGGTTTCCAAATAAAGCAAACAAAAGCTGTTATAAGTAGTACTCTTTTACATGTGCCCTTTTTTGTTCACATTATTTGCTTTCAGCCTGGTTACTTCTGAAGTTATTATTATTATTTTTTTAATGGATGGATCTTCTTTTTAACCTATGTTCCAGAAATAAGCTCCATTAGACCGCTTATAAGTACTACTTTTTCTTTTCACTAGATATCTTGCCTAATTTTAAGAATCATGCACATTTAAGTCAAGAACAAGTCAAAGTTTCATTTTAATTAGGCAATTTGCCAGTGATGTACGGATGTGTAAATCTGCTTCAATTAATTTAGTGATCCAGAATGACAAACTTGCTAAAATAAAACAATTACCAGATGTGGATGTAATCAGCGCTCGAAGGTTGCATATTTATGCAATATGGCACCATATGTGGGTCAGTAATCATAATCCAATGGGAATGTTCTGTCAGATTTGAATTCACCCAGAATACTAAACTGTTCTATAGTTATCCCTTCACGTATTGCTTCCAACATTTTTGTATGGCAAAGGCCTGTGCCTCATGTCAACGGCATTCACATATCACTAACAACAAACTAGGCAATATCTGCATATACAGTATAGTCTGATTACAGTCATGGATAGGAACATACATATTGAGTGGAATATAATAATATGAAAAGGTATAATTATTACCTTTAGGGGAAAAAATGTCATGAACACTAATTCACTTTAGATGTGGTAATTGTCAAGACTTTATCTTTAATTCATATTGCCGCAGTACATTATGAATTTCTGCCAAGCAAAATCCCTAATTAGTAATCACAAACTCCACACCCTTTAGTGTCCAGCACAACTTTTCATTGATATATAAATAACTTTCTACTAATACTACTATTAGCAATAACAAAAATAATCATAACAACCCAATGTAAGGACAGAAACAATGCACAAACTGCTACAAAGACAGTTAATGGCTTACATATATATTCCCTGCTCTTCGAGGATATCCCCCTTACTTTAGATCCAGCACATTTGGCGTGAGAGAAAGATTTTACAAACATCCCTTACCAATGACGAATGGGACACCATTGATGAATACACACACACACACAATGGCTCCTTGAATGTAGCTATTCAGGAAAATGGCTATAAAGTTGAAACTAGATGTTATAGAATCCCTTTCTGCCTGCAAAATTCTCCCCCTCCATACCAAATATCTTTTGGAGATGTGGTAAGGTGAAAGGCGCCATGCTCCACATTTGTTGGGATTGTGAACCTCTTCAACTTTTTGGAGAGAAGTTCATGATCTCATTACACATGTTACCTTGTTCACTCTTGACTATACACCAGCGACATATCCTCTTACATCACATGACCCTGCCCAAAAACTCTACCACAGAGGGGCATAGCCTGGTAAGGGAAGAGTGAAGACGCCTCTTCTGCTCCGCTCTCATCTCAGCTTTAATCAGATTTCACAGAGGTGATTCTGCCCTCACTGGCTTCCATTATGTCCCAGCACCAGCGGACATCCTCCCAACCACCGCGGATGGATCGGGCATTACAGGGCTCGCTTGCAAACCTTTTCTTGGAGACCAGCATACCAGAAAAGGAGGCCTCAAGATGGTGCCAGAGAGAGGGGCAGCAGCACCACGTGGCTCCGCTCTCTAAGTTGGCAGCACCCCAGATCCCATCACCACGATCAGTTTGTGACTCTGCTCCGCCGGCCTCCCCGGGCTCCATAACCTCACAGGATTACGGCTCTGACCTTGCAGACTTGTTGCGGGATGGGGACATTAAACACCATATTTGGTCCTTCCCCGCCAGAGAAGACCTGGAGCGCTTTACAGCCAGGGTGGAAAAAGCATTTACACAGGACATTGCACAGCTGAAAGCAGATACCACACACCTGGGGGGTAGGATGGAGACCCTGGAACAATAGTTTGATGAGGTTCCCAGATGTACTGCACAGGATCAGAAAATTGAGGCCCTGTTATGATTTTGAAAACCGCAGCAGATGTGCAAATATTCACCTCCACGGCTTGCCAGAGGCTACAGCCCCTAGAGATATCACTTTTTTTGTTTATAGCACAAAAAATAAAGACCACAGAGGGGATCAAATACCACCAAAAGATAGCTCTATTTGTGGGAAAAAAAAGCCTGGTCGTGGCGGCTGAAAGAAAACCTTATGGATGATACTGTAGTGGTAGCAGGGGCTTCTGACAATCTCACTCATTACTTAAGGAGAATTCCACTGGTGAGGTGGGTGAGGGGATGGTTTGGGAGGGGTACAAGGTAGTGGTGTGCAGTGAACTGATCTCACAGGGAACCAGACGCATTAAAGTGTGACGGCTGATTTTCAGAGGGTCTTGGGCACTCGCCAGCAGGCAGAACTTTGGCATAAACATCATGGTGAACCTGAGGTATTACAGAAGTTAATGGAACTGAGAGACCTTTTTTCACGCTTATTGTATCGTAAAGTAAGCAGGCAACTTCATTACCTTTCTCATAAATATTATGAGCATGGCAGCAAGTGTGGAAGGATGCTTGCCAGAGCTCTATGGAAGTGACATTCTCAGACATATGTCCATAAACTTCAATCTACCTCCAGAGAGACAGTCAATCATTCCTCTAAGATTGCCTCTCTGTTCTGCGATTATTATGCCAAACTTTAGTCAATAGATGCCAAGATGACGCTTGAGGCTCATGCCTCTAGATTGTCCATTATTCAGGACTACTTGGCTGCCTCTGGCCTCCCACCTGTTTCTGAAGAACAGCGGATGACCCTGGAGTCCCCTATTGTACCCTCTGACATTGAAGCAACAGCAAAGTCACTTCCAAGTGCGAAGAGCCCAGGCCCAGATGGGTACATCAAGGCATATTATGTTACCTTCCTTCCCTTACTACTTGACCCTATGTGTAGTTATTTTAATTCAATTGCTAAGGGGAATGTGATCCCCCGAAGCTTTGCCGGCCCACATTACGGTACTTCCAAAAGAGGGCAGGGACCCCACCTTAGCGAAGAATTGTCATCCAATATCACTGTTGAATGTAGATGTAAAAATCTTGGCGAAGATTTTAGCGAACCACCTGAAACACCTTATCCCTCATATCGTGCACCCCGGCCAAACAGGATTTATTGCAGGCCATGAGGCGCAAGATAATTCTCTTAGCGCTATCCACCTCATTCATTGGGCTCGTATCTGCCCGGAGCCTTGTCCTTATCTTATTCTATCCACAGATGCAGAAAAGGCCTTTGACTGTGTAGACTGGTCTTTTTTATGGGCGGTCCTGAAAACCTTGGGGATGGGTCTTCCTATGCTGACATCGATTATGGCTTTATATTCAGCCCCCAGTGCCCAGGTCAAGGTGAACGGCCTTTTCTCTTCCAGATACCCAATTAGGAATGGCACGAGACAGGGGTGCCCCCTTTCGCCCCTCCTATTTGCGCTTACTCTGGTACCATTGCTGCGCTTGATACGAGCTAACCCAGACAACAAGGAGTTGAAGGTTGGGAATACGGAGCACAAACTATCGGCATATGCTGATGACGTGTTATTCCACCTCACGGTACCCATGGTCTCGTTGACACATACGGGACCCCGAAGTGACGATTTTCCGTTCCAGCTTCCGGGTCCCGTATGTGATACTCACCCAAACTTACCAAAGGGAGGGGTGGTTCGCACGCTGACGCGAGCCTGATACAGTATCTCACAAAAGTGAGTACACCCCTCACACTTTTGTAAATATTTTATTATATCTTTTCATGTGACAACACTGAAGAAATGACAAATTGCTGCAATGTAAAGTGTTGAGGGTACAGCTTGTATAACAGTGTAAATTTACTGTCCCTTCAAAATAACTCAACACACAGCCATTAATGTCTAAACCACTGGCAACAAAAGTGAGTAGACCCCTAAGTGAAAATCTCCAAATTGGGCCCAAAGTGTCAATATTTTGTGTGGTCACCATAATTTTCCAGCACTGACTTAACCCTATTGGGCATGGCATTCACCAGAGCTTCACAGGTTGCCACTGGAGTCCTCTTCCACTCCTCCATGATGACATCATGGAGCTGGTGGATGTTAAAGACCTTGCACTCCTCCACCTTCCATTTGAGGATGCCCCACAGATGCTCAATAGGGTTTAGGTCTGGAGAAATTCTTGGCCAGTCCATCACCTTTACCCTCAGCTTCTTTAGCAAGGCAGTGGTCATCTTGGAGGTGTGTTTGGGGTCATTAGAATGTTGGAATACTGCCCTGCAGCCCAGTTTATGAAGGGAGGGGATCATGCTCTGCTTCAGTATGTCCCAGAACATGTTGGCATTCATGGTTCCCTCAATGAACTGTAGCTCCCCAGTGCCGGCAGCACTCATGCAGCCCCAGACTATGACACTCCCACCAACATGCTTGACTATAGGCAAGACACACTTGTCTTTGTACGCCTCACCTGGTTGCCGCCACACACGCTTGACACCATCTGAACCAAATATGTTTACCTTGGTCTCATCAGTCCACAGGACATGGTTCCAGTAATCCATGTCCTTAGTCTGCTTGTCTTCAGCAAACTGTTTGCGGGCCTTCATGTTCATCATCTTTAGAAGAGGCTTCCCTCTGGGACGACAGCCATGCAGACCAATTTGATGCAGTGTGCGGCGTATGGTCTGAGCACTGACAGGCTGACCCCCACCCCTTCAACCTCTGCAGCAATGCTGGCAGCACTCATACGTCTATTTCCCAAAGACAAGCTCTGGATATGACGCTGAGCACGTGCACTCAACTTCTTTGGTCGACCATGGCGAGGCCTGTTCTGAGTGGAACCAGTCCTGTTAATACCGCTGTATGATCTTGGCCACCATGCTGCAGCCCAGTTTCAGGATCTTGGCAATCTTCTTCTAATCTTCTTATAGCCTAGGCCATCTTTATGTAGAGCAACAATTCTTTTTTTCACATCCTCAGAGAGTTCTTTGCCATGAGCTGCCATGTTGAACTTCCAGTGACCAGTGTGAGAGCGATAACACCAAATTTAACACACCTGCTCCCCATTCACACCTGAGACCTTGTAACACTAATGTGTCACAAGACACCGGGGAGGGAAAATGGCTAATTCAGCCCAATTTGAACATTTTCACTTAGGGGTGTACTCACTTTTGTTCCCAGCGGTTTAGACATTAATGGCGGTGTGTTGAGTTATTTTGAGGGGACAGCAAATTTACACTGTTATACAAGTTGCACACTCACTACTTTACATGGTAGCAAAGTGTCATTTATTCAGTGTTGTCATATGAAAAGATATAATAAAATATTTACAAAAATGTAAGGGGTGTACTCACTGCTATGTCCTATTTGCACATGCTGTAGATGCCTAGTGCCAGGACAGGCACAGTTACAAGTGAGTGCAACATTCTATATGTTTGCTTTCAAACTTTTAATAAAACATACTACACCATAAAGCTCTTTTTTGTGTCCCTAGTGGATTCTGTCCCACATCCCCAGCAGGGAGTTTTTAAAGGGGAGAGGTGCAAACCTAGGAATCCATCTGGTTTTTACCAAAAACGCATTTTGACCTGCTGTAAAAAGAGGTCAGACACCTTTGGTGAGTTGCCATCTACCTCATGAGCACTCATGGTGAAGAGTTTTGAAGACACATCCATTCAGAAGCACTTTATTCTATGTTTTAAAAGTTTTGTATTTGGTGTTGGGTTTGTCACATTGGAAGTCACAGTTTGATTTATCTATGTAGATTACGTATGGCACATGTTATATCTTACTTTTGTGTTCTTGGTCCGAATATGTTTATTCTAATTGTGAAACCCACCGGCATTGACCCATTATCTTATCATGAGACCCACTCATCCGAGTGGCAAACCCCCTCTCCCCCTCCTGATTGAGGTGATGGGGTTTGCATGTGAACGTTGCCCTGTTCCTGTTTACCTTTGGGTGGGCCTTGTGGGTGGAGGAGGTTTGATGGAGGCTTCTTATGCCCCCTCCTTCGTCATAGGTCTGCAGGATGGACTTGCGCTAGACCTGTTTGTTTAGACAGGCCCATTAAATGAGGAGCCTGATACAAATTATACCAACATTGGTCAAATTATGTGCAAGCCTTATAGCTTTTCCCCTAATGGGAAATGTTAATGTCTGCATTAATATGGTGTATACTACATGATGGAGCTTGCGTCCGTCTGTTTATTCTGTTCTTATCATTCTGTTCTTACTTTTCTAAAATGTCCACATAAGCAATTGTTGTCATTATTCTGTTTATTCTGACATAAATAAAGATTACATAAAAAAAACACTACCTCAAATCACTGGCTATGTATATGGTGAATGTGGCAAGACCCTGCTTTCCGGCACATTGGTGATCCACACGCATCCCGAAGATAAGAGAATGGTTTACCAGGCTCTCTAAAATAGAGGAGATGGAAGAACTTATCTACATTTCCCAAGAGCTAATACAAAAATTTGCAAAAACATAATCATGTTGGACTCACTTCAAAACTACTGAGCGCTTTCAATCCTATAACTCTTAGATACATTAATGACCCATTGGTTGATGTTAGCAGCTGCCGCCCTATTTAGGGTCGACGGACAGGAATAGGGGAGCGAATATAGTCTTTGACCCATCTGCACCCTGCCCTTACCATTCCCTTTTGACCCTCCCTCCATCCCCCTTTTTTTTCACTCTTCTCTTTGCTCTCCCATTCTCTTTTCATGTCTTCCTTTTTATTCCTTTGCCCCCACACATGAGTTTCATTGAGGCCCGCAAGCCACACATGGTGGGGTTCAAATAAATCTGCTCTGAGATACAATTGCATCAATGTTTCCCTTGTTTGACAAGTAATTGTGCACAAAAATTCTGAATTACTGTATTATTCCTATTGTTTTACTATATGGCTTGCAATCTGTTAATTAAAGTGCCTCTCCCCTACAGCTTCTGCTAGCTGACAGAAGGGAGATTACAGTATCTCACAAAAGTGAGTACACCCCTCACATTTTTGTAAATATTTTATTATGTCTTCATGTGACAATGCTGAAGAAATGTCACTATGCTACAGTGTAAAGTAGTGAGTTTACAGCTTGTATAACAGTGTAAATTTGCTATCCCCTCAAAATAACTCAACACACAGCCATTAATGTCTAAACCACTGGCAACAAAAGTGAGTACACCCCAAAGTGAAAATGTCCAAATTGGGCCCAATTAGCCATTTTCCCTCCCCAGTGTCTTGTGACTCGTTAGCGTTACAAGGTTTCAGATGTGAATGGGGAACAGGTGTGTTAAATTTGGTGTTATCACTCTCACTCTCTCATACTGGTCACTGGAAAATCAACATGGCAAAGAACTCTGTGAGGATGTGAACAAAAGAATTGTTGCTCTACATAAAGATGGCCTAGGCTATAAGAAGATTGCCAAGACCCTGAAACTGAGCAGCAGCACGGTGACCACGACCATACAGTGGTTTAACAGGACAAGTTTCACTCAGAACAGGCCTCGCCATGGTCGACCAAAGTAGTTGAGTGCATGTGCTCAGCGTCATATCCAGAGGTTGTCTTTGGGAAATAGACATATGAGTGCTGCCAGCATTGCTGCAGAGGTTGAAGGGGTGGGGGGGTCAGCCTGTCAGTGCTCAGACCATACACTGCACACTGCATCAAATTGATCTGCATGGCTGTCATCCCAGAAGGAAGCCTCTTCTAAAGATGATGCACAAGAAAGCCTGCAAACAGTTTGCTGAAGACAAGCAGACTAAGAATATGGATTACTGGTAGGGTTGGGCGAACGGTTCGGCCCGAGCATAAGTTTGGGCCGAACTTTCATTGCTCGATCGTTCCGCGAACAGCCAAACAAACGAGGCGTTCAACCATTTGTTTGTCCCCCCGAACAGATCCCATGCAGTGCTGAACAGTGCATTGCAAGCCCTGATTGGCTGGAGCAGTGAAATATTCAGCCAATCAAGGCACAGAGCACTGTCAGAGTCATGATTAGACACTGTTATCATGACTTTATCCAATCATGGCTCATTCCCGCCCCACAATATAAATGTATTCTTTCAATGGAAGCCATTTTCAGTGTGATTTTGGCATGGAGAGAGATAGAATAGGGCTACATTCAGTGCTATTAGTTAGTTAGTGTGCTATACTGTGCTATTGTGCTTCAATTGTCAGTGTAGAATATTAGTTTAGTATCAGTCTAGGGATAGTGTGAGTGTAGTGAGGAGGACCATCATTCAGCTTTGCATAGTGTGCAGCTAGAGTAGGGACAGCTCAGATAGTTTCACTATAGTGTAGTGAGACTGTGTCATTCATACATACATTAGTGTATAGCTAGAGTAGGGAAAGTTCAGATAGCATCAGTGTAGTGACGGTTGAACACCGTCTATTTGATTGCGTTACTGCCAGTTTAACGCCATTTACTTCTGTGTGTGTTACTGCCAGTTTAACACCAAATATTTCTGTGTGTGTTACTGCCAGTTTAACGTCATATAGTGTTGTGTGCATTACTGCCAGTTTAACACCATATAGTTTGGTGCGTTACTGCAAGTTTAACGCCATTTACTTCTGTGTGCGTTATTGCCAGTTTAATGCCATATGGTTCTGTGTGCGTTACTGCCAGTTTAACTCCATATAGTTTTGTGTGCGTTACTGCCAGTTTAACGCCATATAGTTTTGTGCGTAACTGCAAGTTTAACGCCATTTACTTCTGTGCGTGTTACTTTCAGTTTAACGCTATATAGTTTTGTGTGAGTTACTGCCACTGTAACGCCATATAGTTTTGTGCGCTACTGCAAGTTTAACTCCATTTACTTCTGTGTGCATTACTGCCAGTTTAATGCTATATAGTTTTGTGTGCGTTACTTCCAGTTTAACGCCATATAGTTTTATGTGTGCTACTGCCAGTTTAACGCCATATAATTTTGTGCATTAATGCAAGTTTAATGTCATTTACTTCTGTGTGCGTTACTGCCAGTTCAAAGCCATATAGTTTTGTGTGCATTACTGCCAGCTTAACATCATATAGTTTTGTTTGTGTTACTGCCAGTTTAACGCCATACAGTTTTGTGCGTTACTGCAAGTTTAACGCCATTTACTTCTGTGTGCGTTACTGCTAGAGTAACGCCATATAGTTCTGTGTGCGTTACTGCCAGTTTAACACCATATAGTTGTGTGCATTACTGCAAGTTTAAAGCTATTTACTTCTGTGTGCTTTACTGCAGGTTTAACGCCATATAGTTCTGTACGTTTGAGGCATTATATTGCAGTATATTATAGTGTATCCGTGGAGTGTGTCTGTGTAGTGTGAGTACTCAAATTAAAGTGCACCAAATACCACTTTACATTGATTAAAGTGCATCTACGTACAGATTTCCACTTCTTTTTTACATCTACTAATAAGCACCACCCCCTCCCTCCCAATAATAACTGGGAGGACAACAAGGAGAGGCAGACATTCCCTTGGCACTGTAAGGGGGCCAGCAACAAATGTGTCCACAGGCAAAGGTGGACGTGGAGGTCAGTCCTGAGGCAGGGCATCATTTCCTCTGTTTAGTGAGTTTGCCTGTACTATCCAGCCACAGAATGCAGAGGAGGTGGTGGACTGGCTTACTAAACCTTCATCATCCTCATCCTCTGACACGCAAGCAGAGACAAGTGTGCAGTCCCCTGCACTTGCAAGAGTGGATAAACCTGCCTCCTTGTCCACATCTATTGCTGCCATAGCCCCCAACAGTCAGCTGAATCATTTGACCACAGCACCAGCCACTTGCTCCTTAATGATACCCAGCCATTACTGGATTCAGATGTTGGTTCTGAGGTTGAGGATGACAGGAACATGAGCCCAGAGAGAGGGAAGAACACTGGCAGACAAATTGGCATTCCTGTTCCCCCAGCTGCAGCGTATTGCCAAGTTGTCTCCAGTGGTAATGATGATGATGAAGATGGAGAAGATGGAGAAGATGATGATGATGTCACTGATATGACTTGGGTGCCAGATAGAGCAAAGGAGGAAACTGAAGGTGAGGCGGCACAACCACAAGGAGGCCGACATCAAGAAAGAGTAGAGAGCATCCAATCTATTCCATCACATTCTGCAGCTGTTATCTCCTGGCCAGGGCCGGCGCTAGCATAAGGCAACTCAGGCGGGTGCCTTACGGCGCCTGGCCAGGGGGGGGCGCCAAACCCAGGTGTCTCTCAACAAGCGCTCACTGCTCAACTTCCTGCTCATCATTCAAAGTCCGCGCCGAATCCTCTCCACTACAGACATCCCCCCACCTCTGGCAAAGGACAGTAGGGGGGCACCACTCCCAGGATCCCAAAGAAGCGGGCTGGACTCTCTGCTGCTTCACCTCTATGGGGATTTTACCCTTCACAGCATGGAGCTGTTGGCACCGCAGCATCACAGTGAGTGTTCTATTAGTAGGGGGAGCTCCAGCCTCTGTCTTGTCCATAACTGCAAGGAAGTGGGACACCCTGGACTGTCACAGGGAGTTCTATAAAGCTGTCTGATGGGTGAGCTCTGTGCTTTCTTGTCGGTCACTTTCCTCACCTCCCCCTCTCTAACCTGCCAGCTTGGAAAGCTCCGCAGTGGCAGTGCTGGAAGAAACATAAATCACTGGGGGAGGGGGCCGTGTAGGAGCACTCGGGAGGGGGAGGGGGATGTAGAGCTGTCAGTGTTTGTACATGTCTACTGCCTATGTCAGCTACACTGAGATATGGGAGGACAACACTGCCTGTATGCTGAGAGACCCCCACTGTATGCACAGAGTTCCTAACCTGGAGAGCAGTCCCTGACTTGTAGAGCAGTCCCTGACCTAAAGAGACAGTCCCTGACCTGAAGAGACAGCCCCTGACCTGGAGAGCAGTCCCTGACCTAAAGAGACAGTCCCTGACCTGAAGAGACTGTCCCTGACCTAAAGAGACAGTCCCTGACCTGAAGAGACTGTCCCTGACCTAAAGAGACAGTCCCTGACCTGAAGAGACTGTCCGTGACCTAAAGAGACAGTCCCTGACCTAAAGAGACAGTCCCTGACCTGAAGAGACTGTCCCTGACCTGAAGAGACTGTCCCTGACCTAAAGAGACAGTCCCTGACCTGAAGAGACAGTCCCTGACCTGGAGAGACAGTCCCTGACCTGGAGAGCAGTCCCTGACCTAAAGAGACAGTCCCTGACCTGAAGAGACTGTCCCTGACCTGAAGAGACAGTCCCTGACCTGAAGAGACAGTTCCTGACCTGAAGAGACTGTCCCTGACCTAAAGAGACAGTCCCTGACCTGAAGAGACAGTCCTTGACCTGGAGAGACAGTCCCTGACCTGGAGAGCAGTCCCTGACCTAAAGAGACAGTCCCTGACCTGAAGAGACAGTCCCTGACCTGGAGAGCAGTCCCTGACCTGAAGAGACAGTCCCTGACCTGGAGAGACAGTCCCTGACTTGTAGAGCAGTCCCTGACTTGTAGAGCAGTCCCTGACTTGTAGAGCAGTCCCTGACCTAAAGAGACAGTCCCTGACCTGGAGAGCAGTCCCTGACCTGAAGAGACAGTCCCTGACCTGAAGAGACAGTCCCTGACCTAAAGAGACAGTCCCTGACTTGTAGAGCAGTCCCTGACCTGGAGAGCAGTCCCTGACCTAAAGAGACAGTCCCTGACCTGGAGAGCAGTCCCTGACCTGAAGAGACAGTCCCTGACATGAAGAGACAGTCCCTGACCTAAAGAGACAGTCCCTGACTTGTAGAGCAGTCCCTGACCTGGAGAGCAGTCCCTGACCTAAAGAGACAGTCCCTGACCTGGAGAGCAGTCCCTGACCTGAAGAGACAGTCCCTGACCTGGAGAGCAGTCCCTGACCTGAAGAGACAGTCCCTGACCTGGAGAGCAGTCCCTGACCTGGAGAGACAGTCCCTGACCTGAACAGACAGTCCCTGACCTGAAGAGACAGTCCCTGACCTGAAGAGACAGTCCCTGACCTGGAGAGCAGTCCCTGACCTGAAGAGACAGTCCCTGACCTGGAGAGCAGTCCCTGACCTGGAGAGACAGTCCCTGACCTGAAGAGACAGTCCCTGACCTGAAGAGACAGTCCCTGACCTGAAGAGACAGTCCCTGACCTGGAGAGCAGTCCCTGACCTGGAGAGCAGTCCCTGGTAGAGACAGCAGGGGGAAGGAGGTGCTCGTCCATCTGAGCTGTTAGTGTGGATGGAGGAATCTGTTAAAATGGCTGTACTATACACTATGCAATCGGATCGTACAATCTCATTTAGTTTCACCGAAATTAGTCTTATGAAGACAATCCTGAACATTTTTTTAATGAGTATCAGGCAGGCCGTTATACTGCATAATCTAAAAGAGGATTTACAATCAGATTGTATTGTGTGGTTTGCCGTAGATGGGTTGCTATATGAGGGTGGGATGTTGTATTGTGCAGGGCAAAGAGGGTGGTAGTAGGACGGTGGGGGGGGGGGGTGGGGGGGCACCAAAATGCTCCTTCGCCTGTGTGGACAAAAATCCTTGCACCGGCCCTGCTCCTGGCCCACTTCCCAAAGCTCTGCTGTCTGGGCCTTTTTCAGCACATCTGCAGCAGATCGCACTGTTGCTATCTGCAAACTGTGTCTCAGGCACATCAAACGTGGCAAAAACACCAGCCATTTGGGTACCACATGCTTAACAAGGCATTTAATGTCCAACCACTCAGCCCATTGGCAAGAGCACCTAAAAGCCACACAAAAGGGGCACAAATCTGTCCCTCCTCCTTACCCACTTCAGTCTGCCCCTGCTAAACCGAGTGAATTCAATGTGCTGTACCACAATGGCAGGTTTCCAGTCGCTACTACTTTTCACGTAAGGCCGTTCCATCTCTCTACCATCACATGGAAGAGCATGTTCTGGCATCTTTGGGCAAGGCAGTCAGTCGTAAAATCCACCTTACCGCTGACACGTGGTCCAGCAAATATGGGCAGGGAAGATATATTTCATTCACAGCACACTGGGTAAGGCTGCATACAACTCAGAAGGATGCAGGACAGGGTTCGGTGCCGCAGCTTGTTGTGCCCCGCGTCTCCATACAGCTGGTGGTGATGATGCCAGATGTATGAGCTCTACCACCTCCTCCTCCGCCACCTCCATGCCCTCCTCTGCAGAATTTTCCTATGAACATCAAGTACCCCCTAAGCATTCAAAGGGCTATTCCATGAGTCAGGCTAAAAGGTGCCATGCAGTGCTGGTGTGTCTAGGGGACAGGGACCACACCAGAGCAGAGATTCTTGCAGCTCTGAAGGAACAGGCCCAGAGGTAGTTCACACCACGACAGCTGGAGCCAGGAATGGTGGTGTGTGATAATGGCTCAAACCTCTTGTCTGCCCTTAGACAGGGAAAGTTGACACATGTGCCATGCCTGGCACATGTCCTCAGTTTGGTGGTGTAGCATTTCCTAAATACATACCCAGGGTTGCAAGATGTTCTTAAGCTGGCTAGAAGAGTCTGTAGCCATTTCAGGTGGTCATATACAGCCAGTGCTCGGTTGGCTGAAATTCAGTGGGAATTCCACCTGCCCGTAAACCGCCTGATTTGTGACATGCCCACCCGGTGGAAATCAACTTTGGCAATGCTGCAGCGGCTATACATGCAGCAGAGGACCGTCAACGAGTACCTGTGCGAGTACCACGTGACGACAGGCTCAGGCCGCCTCAGCTTTTTTTCCCACTCCAATGGCTGATAATTAAGGTTGCATGCACTGTACTGTCACCATTTGAGGAGGCCACAAGGATGGGGAGCCATGACAGTGCATGCATCAGTGACACAATCCCTGTTGTGTTCCTGCTGTAGCAGACTCTGCGTGGCATTATGGACAGGGCACTGGAGACAAAGCAGCAGGAGGAAGAGGAGGACTTCCTTTCCTCTCAAGGTCCACTTTATCCAGACACCATCATTCCTATGTCACAGAACACACAGGAGGAGAGAGGGGAGAAGGATGAGGAGGAGGATTCTTGTAGGGTTCAAAGAAGAGGAAGACATGCGTCAATCTGTAAGCGATGGATTTCCAACCCCAGGACCCTTGGGAGTAGTATGTGGCTGGGAGGAGGAAGTTCCAGATGCTGTCATCCTGAGTGACCCCGAAGAGTCTGCTTCTCAAGCCTCTGCAAATTTGAGGCACATGGGCAACCTCATGGTTCAAAGCCTGCAAAAGACCCAAGAATACGTGGCATAAAGGAGAAGGATCATTACTGGTTGACAACCCTCCTTGACCACTGTTATAAGGGGAAGGTCTCAGAACTCATCCTGTCCCCACAGAGAGTGCAGAAGATAAAATCTCTTGAGGACACGTTAAAGAGGATTTTATTGAATGTTTTTCCTGACTCCAGTAGGTTACAGTGTCGTGGAAAATATAGTTTTGAGTCTTCTGTTAGTCAAGAGAGGAGCGTTGGAGAAGGCGTCTGCCTAAGTGATGCATTTCAGAATTTTTTTAGTCTTTGCTGCCCAGGGCTGTCAGCTTCCACAAACCATTGGCAGCATCTGCATCACATTGTGGAGGATTACCTCAGGCCAAAACAGAGATGGAGAGCTTTCCAGTTGACGATTCACTGGCTTACTGGGTCATGAGAATAGACCACTGGCCAGAACTTGCCCAGTATGCTATTGAGTTGTTAAGCTGCCCTGCATCCAGTGTGCTTTCAGAACGGACATTCAGTGCTGCAGGAGGTTTTGTTACTGATCATAGACTTTTATCAAAATGAATCAGTCCTGGATTACCAGCTATGAAGACCCTGATGCCAATGTCACTGATTAAGTATTTTTAGGATGTGGAATCTCTGCAGGACTTCGAGGCTGCCTATCGTTGAGGGTGTTCAATCATTTCCTCAGGAAGAATGTTTTCAGTATAGGTTTCCTGGGCACAATTAACACCCAAAGACCAATTTTTCCGCACCTGATTGACAGGTGCATATCATTGCAACTTTTTTACAGCAAAGCCAGTTCTTGGTTTCATCAAGAGTACCACTGTAGGGTTACAGTGGGAAGGCGCCAACAACATCCAAAGACCAATGTTTCTGCACCTGTTTGACAGGTGCACATCATTGCAATTTTTTTTACAGAAAGGCCAATTCTTGCCTTCATGAAGGTTTCTGGTGTGAAGACACCACTGACACCCAAAGCCTAATTTTTCCACACCCATTACTTCTATCCAAAGTCAAAGTGACACCAGAATTTATCCAAAAAATCTCTAGTCTTGTTCCCAGTGCACTGTATTGTGGCCTCATCATACACACTGACTCCCCAGCTGTTGCTGAGCAAAATAAAAGCAGCTTGCAGGGAATATGTCATTTTTTTGGCTTTATAAATGCAATCATTGCTGCAGAAGATTCTAGACATGGCACAGATCTGACTCTTTACAGGTAGATTAAGGGGAAACCCAAGGCACTATATTGGAAGGAATTTTTTATTTTTATGCTTTCACTTTAAAAATAAAAAAATCACTGCTCATTTAAAAATGACGTTCTCATTGACTTTAATGGGGTTTGTTATTCATGTCCGAACTTTTGCAATGTTCAAAAGTTCTGGTGCGAACTGAACAGGGGTCCGTTCGGCCCATCCCTAATTACTGGAACCATGTCCTGTGGCCTGATGAGACCAAGATAAACTTATTTGGTTCAGATGGTGTCAAGCGTATGTGGTGGAAACCAGGTGAGGAGTACAAAGACAAGTGTGT
This sequence comes from Glandirana rugosa, assembly GCA_018402905.1. Taxonomy (NCBI): domain Eukaryota; kingdom Metazoa; phylum Chordata; class Amphibia; order Anura; family Ranidae; genus Glandirana; species Glandirana rugosa. The sequence continues at coordinate 111,987 of BLSH010353644.1, read as the reverse complement.
CTTGCCTATAGTCAAGCATGGTGGTGGGAGTGTCATGGCTTGGGGCTGCATGAATGCTGCTGGTACTGGGGAGCTACAGTTCATTGAGGGAACCATGAATGCCAACATGTACTGGGACATACCTCCCTTCATAGACTGGGCTGCAGGGCAGTATTCCAACATGATAATGACCCCAAACGCATCTCCAAGATGACCACTGCCTTGCTAAAGAAGCTGAGGGTAAAGGTGATTTACTGGCCAAGCATGTCTCCAGACCTAAACCCTATTGAGCATCTGTGGGGCATCCTCCAATGGAAGAGGGAGGAGTGCAAGGTCTCTAACATCCACCAGCTACGTGATGTCATCATGGAGGAGTGGAAGAGGACTCCAAAGGCAACCTGTGAAGCTCTGGTGAACTCCATGCCCAAGAAGCAGTGCTGGAAAATAATGGTGACCACACAAAATTTTGACACTTTGGGTCCAATTTGTAGATTTTTACTTAGGGTGTACTCACTTTTGTTGCCACCGGTTTAGACCACTTCCATACCGAGCCTGTTTTTTGGGTTCGGTGTTACGAGTTAAAAACTGTTTTTTTTTTGCTTAGATTACTTAGAATCCCCAAACATTATATATATATATATATATATATATATATATATATATATATATATATATATATATTTTTTCTAACACCCTAGAGAATAAAATGGTGGTCATTGCAAAACTTTATGTCACACCGTATTTGCGCAGCGGTCTTCCAAGCATGCATTTTTTTGAATAAATTCAGTTTTTTTTAGTTAAAAGATAAGGATACAGTACAGTTAGGCCATGTTTTTCCATATTGTGAAAGCTAATGTTATGCCAAGTAAAATGATATCCAACATGCCATGCTTCAAAATTGCGTTCGCTCGCGGAATGGCGACAAACTTTGCAACTTAAAAATCTCCATTGGCTTTGTTTAAAAAATCCTACAGGTTAGCAGTTTTGAGTTACAGAGGAGGTCTAGTGCTAGAATTGTTGCTCTCGCTCTAACGATTGTGGCGATACTGCACATGTGTGGTTTGCACATTGTTTTCATATGTGGGTGGGACATACGTATGCGTTCGCTTCTGCGCGCGAGCTCGGCGGGACAGAGTACTTTAAATTTTTTTTTAATTTATTTTGCTTTTTACTTTTTATTTTTACACTATTCTTTTTTTTAAAAAAAAATTCCTATTACAAGAAATGTAAACATTCCTTGTAATAGAAAAAAAGCATGACGGGTCCTCTTAAATATGAGATCTGGGGTCAAAAAGATCTCAGATCTCATATTTACAGTGAAATGTAAAAAAAAAAAAAAAAAAAATGGAAAAAATGACAGCCCAAAAAAAAAAAAAGGGCCCTTTAAGACCGTTGGGCTGACGTGACTTCTGACGTCATTTCCTCCCTGCCGTATTATGGAGCCGAGTGAGTGGCTTCAGCCACTCACTCGGCTCACAGACACTGGGGGGGCGGATCCGATCATCTCCGCCGCTGCCAGCGGGTCCGGTAAGCAGCGGAGATGATGGGAAAGCGGCGGGAGGGGGCGCACCTCTCCTGCCGCTGATAAAAGTCATCTCATGGCAAATCCGCCACTAAGATCACTTTTATCATGTGCAGAATCGCCTGCAGAAAAAACAATATCTGAATGGTGCCTGTAGCTGCAGGTACCATTCAGATATCACTTCTCAAAGGCAGGATGACGTCCACCTAAAGAGAAGTGGTTAATGGCTGTGTGTTCAGTTATTTTGAGGGGACAGCAAATTTACACTGTTATACAAGCTGTACACTCACTACTTTACATTGTAGCAAAGTGTCATTTCTTCAGTGTTGTCACACGAAAAGATAGAATAAAATATTTACAAAAATGTGAGGGGTGTACTCACTTTTGTGAGATATTGTATATATACATGCAAGCCTCCTGCATGTATCCCTTCCTTGCAAATGTCACTCCCTTCAGCAGTAGCAGCCCCACAAATCTCTGGAATCAGTGGGTTGGTCTCTTTGCTGGAGCTTGGTGGGTGGAGTCATGATGTCACAAGACTCCCCACCCACCTCTACACTCTTATACTCTTCTATTCCTGAGTTTTGAGAAACATCCCGTCTAGAGTTGAGCAAACCCGGACTGTAAAGTTCGGGTCCGTACCGAACTTTGGGGTGTCCGGGACCCGGACCCGAACCCGGACTTTTCAAAAAAAGTCCGAGTTCGGGTCCGGGGTTCTGGTAATTTTAATGAAAATTCTTAAAAATGCTGTAAAAAAGCCCAGGAAGGTCCTAGAGGTCTGCAAAAGGAAGGGAAATGGGGGTAAGGGTGGGACAAGTGCCCTACAAAGAAATGGGGACAGGGAAATAACTTTAAATATTTTTTAAAAAATAAAAACATAAAAAAAGCAAAAATGGAGATCATCTTAAAAATGGGTCTGAAAAGTATTAATTAATGGTAGAGGCCATAGAAATGTTCTAAAATCATCTTCAAACTCGAGTTGAGATCTGCCCTACAAAGAGTTTTGAGTCCTTATCTTCTCATATTCTCA
>BLSH010353644.1:81463-100097 GCA_018402905.1 Glandirana rugosa | reverse complement strand
CATCCCAGGGAACACAGTTAACCCTTTGATCGCCCCTAGTGTTAACCCTTTCCCTGCCAGTGACATTTACACAGTAATCATTCCTTTTTTTATAGCACTAATCGCTGTATACATGCCAATGGTCCCAAAAAAGTGTCTGACATGTCTGCTGCAATGTCACAGTACCGCTAAAAATCACAGATCTCCACCATTACTAGTAAAAAAAATAAAAACTCCATAAATTAATTCTCATCGTTCGTAAACGTGGCAACTTTTGCGTAAAGCAATCCATATACACCGATTGAGATTTTTTTTACCAAAAATATGAGGAAGTATATATATCGGCCAAAACTGATGAATAAATTTGCTTTGTTATAGTTTTTTTTTATTTGTATTTTAGCAAAAAGCAAGAAATATTGTGTTTTTTGCAAAACTACCACTATTTGTTTGTTTATAGTGGTGATCAAAAGTGACATAGAGGTGATCAAATACCACCAAAAGAAAGCTCTGTTTGTGGGAAAAAAAGGACCCCAATTTCGTTTGGGTACAACGTCACACGATCTTGCAATTGTCAGTTAAAATGACACAGTGCCGAATCACAAAAAGTGCTCTGGTCCTAAAGGGAGAAATCCTTCCGGGGCTGAAGTGGTTAAAAAAAAGTTAATAAAAAAATGTCAAAAATGTTTCCACCCTAGCACCCCCAAAAAACAATGTGAGCTCCTCCCACCTCCACATTCACGCATGTACAAACATAATTGCATGCTTCAGGGGGGCTACGCCATAAAATGTTTATTCCACCATACATATCACATACCGCCAAACATGCTGGAGTGAGAATAATAATTCTAGATTCACTATTCAGAGTAAATTCTAAACTGACAACCTGTAGGAGCTTTAAAAATGTTGCTTGTGGAAAATACTGAAGATTGTTGCCGTTTCACGGGTGCACACAATTTTAAGGCTTGAAATCTTGGGTATTTATTTACTTCATGCAACCAAATCTTTTATACTTTACCAAAAAAAATTGGTAATTTATTGCATTTATGTGCCCTAAAATTACCTTCAGTGTATTTTTTTCAAAAATGTTGCATTTCCTAAACCGTTGCGCTAATATCGAGGGGATATAAAAAATTGGAACTACCATTATTTTATTCTCTAGGGTGTCTGTTTTCAGAAAATATATGTTTGTGGGTTTTATCTAATCTTGCTGCCTAAAATTATTTTTTAACCACTTGACCTCCAGAACATTTACCTCCTTCATGACCAGGCCATTTTTTACAATAAGGCACTGTGTTACTTACAAAATTACAATTGGCAATTGCGCGTCTGTGCGATGCTGTACCCAAATAAAATATATGTACTTTTTTGTGCTATAGACAAAAAAATACTTTTTACTTTCTGCTATAGAAGATATCCAATAAAAAAATTAAAAAAATCAAATTTCTTCATAAATTTAACCCAATATGTATTTTGCTACATATTTTTGGTACAAAAAATATCCCAATAAGTGTATATTAATTGGTTTGCACAAAAGTTATAGCATCTACAAACTACAGGATATTTTTATTTGTTTATATTTTGTACTAGCTATGGTGGCGATAAGTGTCTTATAGCGGGACTGCAATATTGGGGCAGACAAATTAGATACTACCCCTCACTTTTGACACTTTTTGGGGACCATTAACACTAATACAGCGATCAGTGCTAAAAAATATGCACTGCCACTGTCCAAATGACACTGGCTGGGAAGGGATTAACATCAGGGGCCATCAAAGGGTTAACTGTGTGCCTAGTCAGTGTTTATGTGTATTGTGTGTAGATACTTTGAGTAGAGGAAGAGATGGAATTTATCCCCTGTATGTGGAAGCTGTGATCACTCCCCTCCCCCTGCCAGCCCAGCCCCCATACAGTTAGAACACACCGAGGGCACACAGTTAACCCTTACAGTGCCCCCTGCAGGTTAACCCCTTCCCTGCCAGTGACATCCTGTCAGAACAGCAATCTGCCTTGTTTACATAGGCAGATTGCCATTCTGTCTCTTTGCCTGATGACATTGAGTCCACAGTACCTGTCGATCAACTTCCGCTGTGTGTAAACACAGCGGAAGCAAGCCGCCGGTGGCGGTCATGTGCGCCCGTACCCGGAAGAGTCGGATCACGTATATATACGTGATCCGGCACACGGGTGCTGTCCTGTAGCAGTAGAACTTCTATTGGGTGGACCTAAAGTGGTTAACACCTTCTCACCCGGCCCATAGTACAATGACGGCCGGAATCACTGTTGTTCTGGGAGGACGTCATGTGCCCACTGCTAGTACCATGTGATTGCTGTCACCAATCACAGCAGATCACGTGACAATCATAATGTGTAAAAAAAAATCTTGATCACTTCCCCAGAGTAGTACAGTGTTACTATAGTAACATTGTATTGCTCTGGTCACAATGTGTTAGAAAAAAAAACATAAAAAAAACGAAAAAAAAATGTATTAAAAAATTGAAAAGAAATTATTACATTTTTTTTATTTCACACACTGTCACCAGTCAGTGTCCCTGATCACTGCCACATCAGTTATTTGATAATACTGTACTGCAATAGTGACAGTATGTACACAAATTTTTTTTTTTTTTAAATGTATTCATTTTCTAAATAATTGCAACAAAAAATTACAACTTCAAAAAAACTTACAACTTCAAAAACCTTAGCTACACGGGTGCTGTCCTGTAGCAGTAAAACTTCTATTGGGTGGACCTAAAGTGGTTAATACCTTCTCGCCCGGCCCATAGTACAATGATGGCCGGAAGCACTGTTGTTCTGGGAGGGCGTCATATGATATCCTCACAGAACATGCCTCTTGCGCAGCCGTGGGGCCACGCATAGACGTGATCTGTCACTGGCTGTATCCACCAGACACAGCCAATGACTGATCACTGTACCAGCCCGCTGCTGGTACCATGTGATCACTGTCACCAATCACAGCAGATCCCGTGACAATCATAATATGTAAAAAAAAAATCCTGATCACTTCCCCAGAGTAGTACAGTGTTACTATAGTAACATTGCATTGCTCTGGTCACAAATGTGTTATAAAAAAACATAAAGAAAACCAGAAAAAAAAGTAAAAAAATAAATCAATTAAAAAATTGAAAAGAAATTATTACATTTTTTTTTATTTCACACGCTGTCACCAATCATTGTCCCTGATCAGATCCTGCCACATCAGTTATTTGACAATACTGTACTGCAATGGTGACAGTATGTACACAAAAATTGTTTTTTTTTAAATGTATTCATTTTCTAAATAATTGCGACAAAAAATTACAACTTCAAAAAAACTTACAACTTCAAAAACCTTAGCTATAAGGGCTGGTCCAAACTGCTGTGAACACTACTACGAATTGAAGCCGTTGCGATAGCTTAAATTCACAAGTCATCTCCAATAACATAGTAAAAATCACATTCATCATAAAAACCCCGGCACTGACAAATTCGCATTGTATTAAATTTGCTGTAAATTCGCACCGCAGCAGTGTGAACCAAGCCTTAGGAATGATTGCAATGATTACAATTATAACTCGTTTAATCCTAACCACTAGTCGACCACCCACCGTAGCTTGACGGCGGCAAAGTGGTTCGTTATCGCAAACCGACGTCACCCGACGGTGGCTGCAAGAACGAGTATTGTGAGCGTGCGCTTGCACGCTCACTGTGTTCCAGTGGGGCTAGGGAGCAGGTAGGGTGGACTCGATCTCCACCGGCTACCCACGATGGCTCCCCCACAGTGAGAGAACAGAGGTCAGCATATGTAAACACGGATCCCCGTTCTGACAGAGGGGGAAGGGATGTGTTCACAGGCTTCCTGTAAAGGGAAGCTGTGATCACTCCACTCTCCATGCCAGCCCAGCACCCATACCTTTAGAACACACTGAGGGAACATAGTTAACCCTTAAAGTGCCCACTGCAGGTTAACCCCTTCCCTGCCAGTGACATTTATACAGTAACCAGTGCATTTTCATAGCACTGATCGCTGTATACATGACAATGGTCCCAAAAAAGTGTAAAAAGTGTCTGACATGTCCGCCCCAATATCGCAGTACTGCTAAAAATCACAGATTGCCGCCCTTACTAGTAAAATATAAAAAAAAAAAAAAAAACCCCATGAATTAATTCTCATCATTCGTAAACGCGGCAACTTTTGCGCAAACCAATCAATAAGCGCTGATTGCGATTTTTTTACCAAAAATATGAGGAAGAATATAAATCGGCCAAACCCATGAACAAAAAATGTTTTTTTATATTTTATTTTGGATTTGTATTTTAGCAAAAGTAAGAAATATTTTTTTTTTTGCAAAATTGTCGCACTTTTTTGTTTATAGCAGTGATCAGAAATGACGCAGAGGTGATCAAATACCACCAAAAGAAAGCTCTATTTGTGGGAAAAAAGGACGCAAATTTAGTTTGGGTACAACTTTGCACGACCGCGCAATTGTCAGTTAAATCGACAAAGTGCCGAATCGCAAAAAGTGCTCTGGTCCTAAACTGGGAAATCCTTCCGGGGCTGAAGTGGTAAAGAGGAAGTAAACCCTTATGGGTTTTACTTCCTCTTTATCACGCTGCAAAGTAAAAGAATAATGAGCTAGTATGCATCGCATACTAGCCTATTAAGTGTCACTTACCTGCATCCGAAGCCTGCGCTGTCCCCGTGCAGGCTGCATCCATGACTGCTCCTCTTCCTCTTTGACTGGCCGGAGTCGCGTAAGATCACTCCCGTGCATGCGCATGAAAGCCGCCGGTCACAGCACAATGCTAGTGGAGAAACTGCACGGTGGCCCGTTTCTTCACTGCGCATGTGCCTATGACGCCGGCACATGCCAATACAGTGTATATTTCCTAAACTGTGCAGGTTTAGAAGATATTCACGGAACCTACAGGTTAACCTACAGTCCTATTATAGTCTTACCTGTAGGTTAAAAGTGGTTGTAAAGGGTATACAGTCACTTTAAGTCTTTCAAAAAATACACATTTTTCAGAATTTAAGATTGGACAAAAAGAGGTTAATCTTAAACTTAAAGGAGTTCCTTACTGTTAGGGCAATAAAAAATGTGGAACTCTCTTGCCCTTCAATGGTATCAGTTGAGAGTGTTAATAAATTCAAAAAAACATTTAGATATCTTCCTCAGTCAGCATAGCATGCAGGACTATTGAAATTCTTAAATCCGAACAGAGCTGATGAAGGCATTGTGTGAAACACAACACAGACAAAGGCTGAAATAGGTGGACCTGTGTCTTTTTCAAACTCATTATAAACAGTGTAACTAAGTTACTATTTCTGCATGAATGCAATGGTCTGCATTGGAACATCAGCCATTCCTTTTTTTTTATTTTTGTTTTTTTTTTATTACACCAGTACCTCTGTCACAACCTACTGCTGTCTATGTCCCTGAGAGTTTCCTGTGTGGCCAGTAGGACAAAAATAACAACTCGAAAAAAAGTTTTAACTCCTCCCCACTGTATCCATAACTAGGGGAATTTTTTGGGCTAGCTTTCCAGTTTAAATTGTACCTTAGGTCCCTTTCACATGCGGCGTATCCACTCAGCGGACTCCGCCAGCTCAGCGGGAGATCACTCTGTTGATCTCTGCTGAGCCGGTGGATGACAGGTCCATCTCTGCTCACTGTGCAGGGACAGACCTGTCAGAGCCCCGCTGTTTTCTATGGGAAGATTAGATGAAAATGTACTGTATGTCCATTTTCATCCGATGTTGGACAGATGGCGAACGTATCGCCCATACGCCTATTTTTAGCGGATCTTGTCTGATCGGTTTGGAGACGGGTGTCAGCGGACACATCTCTGCTGACATCTGCCTGCCTATAGAAGTGAATGGCTGGCCCACTTGGATCCGCCTAAAAAACGGACAGGCCGATAGTGTGAAAGGGGCCTAAAACAAACACATTTTTTGTTGTTGTAAATACAGCAGTGAGGTATTAGAACTCCTGTTTTTCTATTAGCAAGATTCACCTTTTCTGCTTGTCCTAGTAACCATTGTCAACTGGTCTGAAAGTGACGGGAAATCCAAAATTTTGAGTTGTCCTAAGAACAGTAATATAGAGGAAACCTTCCAATGGGGGCACTTGTGTAGTAGGTAAATGTCTAAGAGGATACAGTATTTCCCTTACTTTGGTAACATTTGCCTTTCCTGACTGTTGTATACAGGCCAACATTGAGGACAATCTCAGCAATAGCTCACAGATGGCAAAAAAACCCGAAAGGGCCATTTGCCACACTGTACTTTATCCAAGAAAAGACTGTTGACTTTAGAAATATGCTTGGTTTCTACTATACTTCTGTGATATGGCTAAATGAAACTGACAAATAGCCAATAACAAGAGAGTGTCTAATGGCTGTCCAAATTAGACACTACAAAATGCTATTAGCTTTCTATAGCAAATATTATCCATTGACTGACAAAGCTACCATTTTCTAAACACAAATAAATGAAAGAAGACATATACTGTATTGTAAAACTTTTTGTATAGTTAAATGTATAACATATTCACAGTAAACTACCTGAGATTAAATCAGTATTATAAGAATAACGCAGTCTGTTGGTAATCTTAAAACTTCAGGATAGCTGTGATACTTGTAGCGAAATAATCTCCAAAAGAAAAATGTCTAGAAGTTCTTGGGCTCCTCCAGAGAGCAGTCTTGATAGGTGTATAAGCTATAAAGCATTCTCTCTGATTTTGCAGTCTGTGACTGCACACATCCCAAATCTATTGATGTGTATGACCCAAGCAGAGATAGAAAAATGTCATCGTCCCTGAAATGGAAACCGTACGTTATTTTGTCTTTGATTAATGTGTCTGTTGTCAAAATGCTATATGAAAGAAACTGTCAAGCTGAACAAAAGAAGAAGATAAGTAGATACCTGTTGTATATAACATTTGTGCACAATAGAAACTATTTCAATCATCCTATCCTAGTAACATATTGTAGGCAGAGAAGATTAGATTAGGGGGGAGGATTGCACCTCTTCGTTGACATGAGTATGTTAGCTTTAAAGGTGACCTATCACTTTTCATTTGCATGGTTGCATGCAAAACAAAATTTAAATGTTCCTGCTTAATGAACATGTAAATGTATCTGAATACTGGGGGTGAAGCTGTTCACTTCATATGTTTGTGTTGTGAAAAAAATGTTCTAATCCATTGGCTATAATTACTTCACTTTTAAGTTTACAAGGGATATTTGCTTGATGGGATGTTAAAGGCTTAACCTCCCTGGCGGTATGATTATTTCAGATTTTTGGTGCTGAAAGCGGTACATTATTTTGCATAGAAATTTGGTGTTTTATATTGTAGGCCTGTAATTCTTAGGAAAAACTCACTTAAATCTGTCCAAACAAGAGTCTAGTAGACATCGCGGGTATGAAAAAGTTGGAAACATGAAATCATAAATTATAATATAATAAATAACTAAAAAGAATTATCAAAAATAATAACGTAATAGTAATAAAATGTATTCAATAATGTAATCAAACCAAAAACACTGAAATTTGCTCAGTTGCAGAATTGTCGCTGTCGTCACTTTCAGTGTCTGATGATAAATTTCCCCAAAAATCAGTAACACTCAATTCTGCAAATGATTCTTATTTACTCTCTGTGTTTTCTAGCTGATCAAAAACCACTTTTGACGTAAAGGGACACTTTTTGGTTGCCATGGACATTCTCAAGTTTCCAGGCAGAAAGAATGACATATATAATATAAAAGTGCTTGCAGGGCACTGGGCAAACCACTAGGGACAAAGGGGATGTGAAATGATTTCATACAGTAATGTAATCTTACAGATTACAGTGTACGGTATGTTTACTGTGTGTTTCACTTTTTGAATTTGCCGCCGGTCTACGTCCCCGTGCGATGCAACGCTCGCAGGGAACGGAGCCCAGCACACAGAGGCATCGGGCGGAGGACACAGCCCGCAGACATGGCGGGGGACATCACTGGATCCAGGAGACAAGGTGAGTAACGCTGCCTTGAATCCAGCGATGCAATCCCGAGTGTGGCTTGGGGTTACCACTAATGGTACTGAAATTCCTCCCCGAGCCACACTCGGGAATACCGCCAGGGAGGTTAAAGCGGTTCCACCCCCCCTCAAAAAATGAAAAGTCAGCAGCTACACATACTGTTGCTGCTGACTTCTAATATTAAGAAACGTATCTGTCCTAGAATCCAGCGATGTCGGCACCCCAGCCAATGTTTCCATCTGCTGTTGTCTGCAGCCTCCGCCATTGTCGGTAAGGAAACCCAGCAATGAAGCCTAGCGGCTTCACAGCTTAGTCCCTACTGCACATACACAAAGCATTCTGTGCTCTCTTACTGGCCCAGCAACAGGGGAAGGAGGAGGAGGGGGCCACACTTCTGACTTACCTCGTCGTGGCGAGGTCCAATGGAAGTGGAGACAGGGAACCTGCTCCCCCCGAAAGGTGCTAAATGTGGCACCGGGGGGGGGGAATCGGATAAGCAGAAGTTCTACTTTTGAGTGGAACTCCGCTTTAACTATACAGTTATAGGCTAGTGCAGGGGCCAGCAGTTGCCTTGATGTATAATTAATTAATAATCTAGCAATTGAATTTGAGAAATAATGCTGGTGAATTAATATATGTATAGTTCAGTTTTAAGTCCCACCAATAAAAATAATTTAGTATGTTAAAGCATGAATTATTGCTGTAGGATGACACAGGTCTTTGACTTGGATTGACTTTTAAGGCTAAAGCCTCGTACATGCGATGCGATTATTGTACAACCGCAAGTCCAACTTTTCCCAAATTTGGCTGTCCTTGATTTTGTCCAGCATACTAACGGTAGTCAAATTATCATTCAACAAAGCCAAATGTAGTGACGTGTTACGAACTTATAAAGAGGAAGTTCAGGTGAATGTAAATTGTGAATTACGGACGCAATTACACGATCAAACACTTCCTGGATTCCGAACATGCGTGTTTGTACTTACAACTTTTGTTTGGCCAGCTTCTGTACACACGAGCCGAAAATCGGACGATGCCTGGTTGGTAGACAAAAGTTTTCTAGTCTTCTCAGACAACTTCTGTTGGACGATAATTGAAAATTGGCTGTCGAATAGTGTGTAATAAAGGTCGGATTATTGGACGAAAGGCTATCGTACGACTTTTTTTCGCCAATAATTGTACCGTGTGTCACGTTCCTATCCGAATTTGTGAATCCTGCGTATATTCTTACATTTTAGGCATGGGGTAGAGGTCACTGAAAGGTCACTGTGGCTCTGTACCCCTTTTTACGACTCTTGTTAATTCTGAGCCTCTTTGATGCCATGCGCTGGCCTAGCAGAAACAGACATCCTGGCTCATGTAGCTAAGATAACAATTTCTTTAAAAGTGGCTGTTGGAATTCCAGGCTGAAAAGGGAGGAGGGGGTGTGTGTGGTATTCTGCACTGGGTGTTTGTTAGGCTAAAACTGTCATGGATGACGTTTGAACAAAATGGTTTCCAGCTTTTCGTGTGTCCAGCACATGATATTATTACACCCTGTGTACGGGCCTTAAGAGTACTTTAAAAACACAGTAGCTTCTTTATTATATTTGAAGTATAAGTTCAATAAAAAGTTAACTAACTCTAAATTTAATGGCAGCCACATTCTAAGACTAATCTATCTAGCCCTGTAAAGCAAAAATTACTATACATATCTTTTCCACAGCTTCTTCGGTCCGGTCCCATGCTGAGCTGTCAGCGGTGGCTTCTCTGTGTATGCGTGTGCAGAGGTGGCAGCCAACAACGCAAGCCCCATAGTAAGCCTATGGGTGATTTCACTTCCCAGCTCGTTGTCGGCTGTTTCCTGCACACAGCATCTGCCGCTGGAGGCTGGTCCAGATTGGCTGCAGAAAAGGTAAGTACAGCGATTTTTACTTTACAGAGTTAGATAGATTAGTCTTAGAATGTGGCTGCCAGTAGATTTAGAGTTAGTCAGATTTTTGGCTGAACTTTAAGCAAATCAAGCAAGCTTGCAACAAGAACTTTCACTTATCTCTGTTCCTCTTTTGCTCCTTATCTGGGATTGTTAAGGATTCTGCCTGTTCAGATTTCATTCTGTTTCCATAGAAAGCATATATATAGGGCTGTCATAGTGGTCATCCATGGTATCCATTTAGATATGTATGCTGTCTAAGGGCTTACTCTCACCATATGTGAAGGTTGTGCCAGGCAGGAGGGTGGTGGGAGGAGATTGTTGGCAGAAAAAGAAGATATCTGAATGATGCCTGTAGCTGCAAGACATCCTCACTCAAAGTCTGTGATGTCATATGATGTCGTTATGCGGGAAGTGGTTAAAGTATTTCTAAACCCACAACAGTAAAATCAGTCTGTATATGCAGTAAAGCGTGCTTGTTAAACTCACTGTGGAACCTAAGGGGTTAATCCTCTGAAATGTGTAAAAAGGCTGCTTGATCTTGTACGCTCAGATCCTCCTCTTCTTCCACTGACTCCAGAACAGGTCTGGATAAGACAACTGGAGTCAGACTGCACATGCTCAGTTTGGTGTGTATTGCTAGAGAGTTTTTTTCCTGGGAGAGTGCATGTGATCAGCACAGGGCCAATCAGCACTGTCCAGACAGAGGGTCAGAGGTCCTGCATCCTGATAGGACAGCTCAGTGCAATATGATAACTGCTCCTACAAGCTTTAACCAGGAACTGATAGAAGTCACAAGATTGCTATATACTGCTGAGGAAAAAATGTATTTAGCAGTTTATATTTACTAAAATGATTGCAGTTCAATGGTCTGTGTACTGTAGGAGACTAGATATGGTGAATGCAGGGTCCTGGGTTTAGTAACACTTTAACAACCGATGAGTCATCAGTTGTCATTGGGCTTTCCTGCGGACAGCTGAATAAAAACAAAAAAACATTTGCAGGTAAAAAAATAGTAAAAAAAAACATCCATACCAGACCTTTATCCGAGCATGTAGCCTGGCAGGTCAGGAAAGGGGGGACGAGCGAGTGCCCCCCCTCCTGAACCATACCAGGTCACATGCCCTCCACATGGGGTTGGTGGGTGTTTGGGGCAGGGGGGGCTCTGCCCACACTCCACAGCACTTTGTCCCCATGTTGATGGGGACAAGGGTCTCTTCCTCACAACCCTGGGCTGTGGTTTTGGGGGGTTTGCAGGCAGGGGGCTTATCGGAATCTGGAAGCCCCCTTTAAGAAAGGGGCCCCCAGATCCCAGCCCCTCCTATTTAAATGAGTTCTGCACTCATTGATGGTCTACCGCTGAATTCCTCCTCTGCCGTTTCATGGCTCTTATATAGGTAAGGGCGGGGCCACCCGGTGACATCACCAGTGGCACTGCCCCCATATGACATCACAGACTGGTGCATGCTGGGTTGGTGATGTCACAAGGGAGCAGTGCCATCAGATATATGGAAACAAAACAGTCCATATGTAATCCTTTTATTAATTTATGAAATATGCTGGCTAAAAAAAGAAGAGGGCATTCTGAGTCCTCCAAATTTATTTTTTGTTGACCCCCTGTGTCACCAGTTATGACAACCTACTAACTGGTAGGACAGATGGCCGGAGCAGTGTGAGTAATCAGACAGATGATCTGAGGAAGGGTGCCTTTCAGCTCAGGCACAGACAAACCAATCCTCTAACTGTGCAGACAGACAGAACACTTACTGACTATAGCTAATAGTCCAGTAAGAGTTAATTTTTAATCTTAGTAAAATGTTAAACCATAATGGCATAGATCTAAATACACTGGGACATCAGCTTAATGATATTGGCCCCATCTGCTGTCAGCGCCGGTTCAAGTTAATTTGTTAACTCATTCAAAACTAAATTGAACCAAAAATGTATTGTCAGTGAAATCAACTATTAATGAGGCTAACTTGAAACCTACACTACAAAAATGACAGCTTAAATTGTATTGGTGGCATGAAAAAGAAACATTCTTTTGTCATGCTCTAAATCTTTAAAGTGTCCTCTGTGTTCTCAGGTAGCTCTATATTGAGAGCTTAATTCCTGCATTTTTGGACCTTAGCCAATATGCCAGGACAGTATGGTTACTTTGTATTTGCAAATTGAAAGGAAGGATCACATTGATGCAACGATAATTCAGTGAGTTTGAATTTATGTATGGAATTAACATCTGCACAATAAAAGTCTGGAATAGATGAAATGTTGTAGGATAATAAAGACAGCACTTGAAAGACCCTTTGCTAAAGACTCAGTATGTACTTTAGTAACCAATATCACGCTACTGAGAATCATAGACTCCCCAGGGTTCTGTATAAGGGAAACCAGTCCACAAACCTCTGTGAAACACACAGACTTACTGAAAACAGGAAATGTTTGCAATGTTAACAAACCTTTCTTGTTTCAAAGTGATCATCATGAATGGTAAAAAAGAAATGGTACTCAAATTATTGTATATTATTGTATAGAATGGTAAAAAAAATGGTACTCAAATTATTGTATAGTACCAATGTCTGCCAGTAGCAGCACTATCCTGCAGTCGAGCGCACCTATTAGGGGATTAAGCTGCAAAAGATAATTACTACCCTGCCAGCATGGGACTTTTGTTGGTAGAATACCAAGTCATAATTTGCTGATACAAAAGGTTAAAGCTAAACTCTGAGCTGGAGAAAATTTCACACTTGCAGTGGGACTCCCTCTGCACTACAAGAGCTAAATACTCATTTTGTCTAGATGATGGTAAATAAGGTGAAAATTTTGCTTTATACTATTTTCCCCACAAATGATGCTCTCTTCTTCCACTCTTCAATACTCCAAGTTTATGAGTAGGTCCTGGGCACCCTCATGTGGGATGCTGGACTTTTGGTTCTGTAATGTACATTATTATGTAGGAGAGTAGAAACTGATTGGAAAATGATGATTAAATACTAATTTCTCAAAACTACAGGCTTCCTCCTCTTCACAGCATTGGTCCCCTGAAAACACTCTTCATTGCCCGATAGGTCACCGATCTTCTATGTCATCACGTACAAGGAGCAGTGGTTCTGCCTTAGAGAGCAAATTGTGCCTACTGCTAGAGGAATGAGAAAGAAGGTAAGTAATTGCCTTATTTATCATCCACTAAACAATACGAGTATGTAACCCTTGCAGAATGAAAGGTGACCCACTGCAAAAGTAGCATTTTCTCCAGCCCCAAGTTCAGCCCAAGTATAATACATACTATACAGGAACTAGGCTGAGGCATGCGCCAAGCATGGACACACACAGGCAGCAGGCCTTCATGTCAGAAGGCAGAGTCAGGTCAGGGCCATAAGGGAGGCCAAGGTTACAATAAAGTTGTTCAGAAGTCAAAACGCAGGTCAGGAGTAGAGTTGAGTGAACACCTGGACGTTCGGGTTCGGCGGGTCCAAAAGAACTTTGGAAAAAAGTCCGGGTTCGGCACCGAATGTTGCCCGAACTTTATCCCGGACCCCGAACCCCATTGAAGTCAATGGGGACCTGAACTTTTAGGCGCAAAACTGGCTGTTAAAAAGTCCTGGCAAGTGCTAGAGGGCTGCAAAAGGAAGTAAAATGGGGGTAAGAGTAGGGCAAGTACACTACAAAAAAATGGGGATAGGGAAAATAAATTAAAATCAAATAAAAAAAATGGGAAGGGGGGGTGGATGTGGAGTAGGAGCCTAGAGGTTGACTAGGCCGTGACCGTGGCAGTGTAGGTGGAAGTGGCAGTGGTCGAGGAGGAGGAGGAGGTAGCCAGCACAGTTTTTTTTTTTTGTTTGTTTATAATTGGGGTAGCCCCCAAAATATTGAGGCCTATTCAAAAAAACAAGTATACGAATGGCTGTGTGAGTCCGGTCTAAATGTTTATTCTGCACAAGGTGCAGACAAGTCTTGTGGAATCCAGGCCTGGTTCATTTTAATAAAGGTTAGCTTGTCCACGTTGGCTGTGGATGGGCGGCTGCACTTGTCTGTGATAACGCCCCCTGCCGTGCTAAACACAAGTTCAGACAATACACTGGCTGCAGGGCAGGCCAGCACCTCCAAGGCATAAAGGGCAAGCTCAGGCCATGTGGCCAATTTGGAGACCCAAAGTTGAATGGGGCAGACCCATCAGTCAGTACGTGTAGGCGTGTGCACACATACTCTTGCACCATGTTGCTGAAATGCTGCCTCCTGCTAAGACGTTGTCTATCGGCTGGTGGTGCTGTTTGTTGTGGCGGGCTGCTGACAAAGCTTTGCCCCATTTCGGCCATGCTAACCCTGTCTTCTGAGGTGCTGGCGGTGGCACCGCTGCATTGGTGGTCTCTTCCTTCTCCTCCTCTGCCTTCTCCTTGTGCTTCCACTGAGCCCCCGGTGTCATTTGGGAATGCCCTCAGCAGTGCCTCTACCAGTGTGCGCTTGTAGTCGCGCATCTTTCTCTCACGCTCCAGTGAGGGAATTAAGGACGGCACATTGTCCTTGTAATGGGGATCCAGCAGGGTGGCCACCCAGTAATCAGAAGGAGTTACAATGTGGGCAACTCGGCTGTCGTTGCGCAGGCACTGCAGCATGTAGTCGGCCATGTGTGCCAGGCTGCCCGGAGGCAAAGACAAGCTGTCCTCTGTGGGAGGTATATCATCTGTGCCCTCTGTATCCCCCCAGCCACGCTCCAGTGATGCCCACAGGCTGCGTTGGGTGCCATCCTGCTGCGATCCCTCCTCCTCCTCTTCCTCCTCCTCATCTTCCTCGTCCTCCAGAACTGTGCCCTGGCTTGAATATTTTTGACCTGGCCTATGCTGGTGCAGGAACCCAACCTCCGAGCCACTTGCGAATGACTGGCCTGAAAACCGTGGAAATGACCCCTCTTCCTCCTCCTCCTCCTCATCCTCCTGTGCCACATCCTCTTCCGTCATGGCCCGAAGTGTTTTTTCAAGGAGACATAGAAGTGGGATAGTAACGCTGAGAACAGCGTCATCGGCACTGGCCATGTTGGTGGAGTATTCAAAACACCGCAATACGCTACACAGGTCTCGCATGGAGGCCCACTCATTGGTGGTGAAGTGTTGCTGTTCCGCAGAGCGACTGACCCGTGCGTGCTGCAGCTGAAACTCCACTATTGCCTGCTGCTGCTAGCACAGTCTCTCCAGCATGTGCAAGGTGGAGTTCCACCTTGTGGGCACGTCGCATATGAGGCGGTGAGCGGGAAGGCCGAAGTTCCGCTGCAGCGCAGACAGGCAAGCAGCAGCAGGGTGAGAACGCCGAAAGTGCGCACAGACGGCCTGCACTTTATGCAGCAGCTATGACATATCCGGGTAGTTTTTTAGAAAATTCTGTACCACCAAATTCAACACATGCACCAGGCAAGGGATGTGCGTCAAACCGGCTCGGCCCAGAGCCGCTACGAGATTTCGGCCATTGTCGCACACCACCAGGCTGGGCTTGAGACTCAGTGGCAACAACCACTCATTGGTCTGTTGTTCAATGCCCGTCCACAGCTCCTGCGCAGTGTGGGGTTTATTCCCCAAACATATCAGTTTTAAAACAACCTGCTGTCGTTTCCCCCTGGATGTGCTGATGTTGGTGGTGAAGGTGTTACGCTGAGCGGATGAGTAGGTGGTCAAGGAGGAGGAAGTGCAGTAGGAGTAGGAGGCAACAGGAGGCAAAGAGAAATGCCCTGCAATCCTCGGTGGTGGAAGGACATGCGCCAAATGGCTAGCCGACTCAGGCCCACCCGCCACTACATTTGCCCAGTGTGCAGTTAGCGAGATATAGCGTCCCTGCCCATGCTTACTGGTCCATGTGTCAGTGGTTATGTGGACCTTGCCACTGATGTCGTTGCGCAGTGCACACCTGATCTTGTCCCTGACTTGTTTGTGCAGGGAAGGGTTGGCTCGCCTGGAAAAGTAGTGGCGGCTGGGTACCACGTACTGTGGGACAGCCACCGCCATCAGGTTTTTGAAACTGTCCGTGTCCACCAGACGGAATGACAGCATTTCAAAGGCCAGGAATTTTGAAATGCTGGCATTCAGGGCCAGGGATCGCGGGTGGGTAGGGGGGTACTTCCTCTTTCTCTCCAGTGTTTGGGAGATGGACAGCTGTAAGCTTCCATGGGACCATGGTGTGGAAATGCTTGGGGACGGTGGCGGACATGGTGGCGTTGCTGTCATATCGTCTGTTTGCTGGGTGGCAGGTGACACTGACACAGTAGAGGTGGAGGAAGAGGCCGAGGCAGCAGCAGAAGAGGAAGCAGGAGGAGGCTGAGACCTTTCTTGGATTTTGAGGTAATTATTCCAATGCAGCTTGTGCCTTGAATTTAGATGCCTGATCATGGGGGTTGTGCTCAGGTTTAGAACATTTATGCCCCGATTCAGGCTATCATTGCACAGTTTGCAAACCACTCGTGTCTTGTCGTCAGCACATTGTGTGAAGAACTGCCATGCGGGGAAACACCTTTGAGCTGCCTTTGGTGTGCTAGGTCCCTGGGTGCGGTGGGTAGTAGCAGGCATACTGTCTAGGGGACGCTCACTCCGCTTTTGCAACCTGCTTCCTCTTTTGCTGTGCTGGTGCCTCTGTGCGACCACCACCTCTTCCTCCAAACTGCACACGTCACTCACATGACCCTCATTTCATGTGGGGTCTAGGACCTCATCATCCTCCACATCATCTTCTACCCACCCTTCACCACTGCCCTCCTTGTCAGTCTGCACACTGAGGCAAGCTGCAGCAGTTGGCACCTGTGTTTCGTCATCATCAGAGATGTGCTGCGCTGGTGTTTCCATGTCCTCATCCTGCAACAGAAGTGGTTGGGCATCGGTGCACTCAATGTCTTCCACTTCTGGGGCAGCGCTATGTGGATGGCCCACGGAATGCACACCAGGAGAGTCATCAAAAAGCATAAGAGTCTCTTGCAGGACTTGGGGCTCACACTGCCTGGCTAATTTACAAGGGGCTGAGGTGAAAGACAGATGGCCATGGGGCTCAGGTGCCAACTCTGAGCTTTCATCAAGGGACCGGGAGGGAGACAATGTAAAGGAACTGGAGGCATTGTCAGCCACCCAATCTACTATCGCCTGTACTTGTTCTGGCCTCACCAATCGTTGAGGGGCATTCGGGCCTACCATATACCGGTGAAGGTTCTGTTGGCTACCTGAGGAAGGTGTTTCCCTTGTGCGTGTAGCTGGCACACCTCAACCACGTCCTCTCTTTTTGAAAACACCAACGTAGACAGACTTTTTATTTTGGTGCAAGAAATGCACCGCTCACACCAGCAGCTGGAAGCTCTCCCTTTAGAACTAGGAGATGATTTTTGAAAAATAATCTGTCACTTACAGCAATAGCTGGAACCTGGCTCTATAGGAGTAGGCAATGATTTTTGAACAATAATCTGTCCCTCTAAGCAACAGCTGGAAACTCTCCCTTTAGAACTAGGAGATGATTTTTGAACAATAATGTGTCACTTACAGCAACAGCTAGAACCACTCCCTTTAGAACTAGGAGATGATTTTTGAACAATAATGTGTCCCTCTAAGCAACAGCTGGAAGCTCTCCCTTTAGAACTAGGAGATGATTTTTGAACAATAATGTGTCACTTACAGCAACAGCTAGAACCTCTCCCTTTAGAACTAGGAGATGATTTTTGAACAATAATGTGTCACAGCAACAGCTAGAACCTCTCCCTTTAGAACTAGGAGAGGATTTTTGAACAATAATGTTTCACTTACAGCAACAGCTAGAACCTCTCCCTTTAGAACTAGGAGATGATTTTTGAACAATAATGTGTCACTTACAGCAACAGCTAGAACCTCTCCCTTTAGAACTAGGAGATGATTTTTGAACAATAATGTGTCACTTACAGCAACAGCTAGAAACTCTCCCTTTAGAACTAGGAGATGATGTTTGAACAATATTGTGTCACTTACAGCAACAGCTAGAACCTCTCCCTTTAGAACTAGGAGATGATTTTTTAACAATAATCTGTCCCTCTAAGCAGAAGCCTCTGCCTAGTGCAGTCAGATCGTTGTGTAATGTAGGGTTTGATCTGCAATCTGTCACTCAAAGCAGCAGTATGTGAAATCTCAAATTACTCCCACAATCTGATCGTTGTGTACGATCCCACAATCTGATCCTTGTGTACGATCGTAACAATCCTTGTGTTATGCAGGGTTTGATCTGCAATCTGTCACTCAAAGCAGCAGTATGTGAAATCTCAAATTACTCCCACAATCTGATCGTTGTGTACGATCGTAGCGATCGTTGTGTTATGCAGGGTTTGATCTGAAATCTGTCACTCAAAGCAGCAGTATGTGAAATCTCAAATTTCTGCAATCTGTCCCTCAGAGCAACAGTAGTAGTAATCTCAGGATGCAGGATCAGATTCAGTGAACTACGACGTCAGTGTACGAGAGACTCTGAGACTGATCATATCCCTCTCCTTCAACGGTCGCAAAAACACTCCCTGTCTAACGTCTGTAAAATTGTAGACTAGGACGTAGGACTCTAATGATGATGACAACGAGACTCCCTGTCTAACGTCTTTAAACTCTAAAGTGTATGACGACGAAACTCACTGTCTAAAGTCTAGTTTGGGACGTATTGTGTTGCTAGCGATGCTAGCATGTGTTGCTAGTCTAACACCCTCATTAAACTCTAAAGTGTATGACGACGAAACTCACTGTCTAAC
>BLSH010353644.1:52138-76995 GCA_018402905.1 Glandirana rugosa | reverse complement strand
TTTTTTTGAATAGGCCTCAATACAAAAAAAAAAAAAAATACCATGTTGGCTACCTCCTCCTACTCCTCTACCACCGCCACTTCCACCTACACTGCCACGGTCACGGCCTAGTCAACCTCTAGGCTCCTACTCCACATCCACCCCCTTCCCATTTTTTTATTTGGTTTTAATTTATTTTCCCTATCCCCATTTTTTTGTAGGGCACTTGCCCTAGTTTGAAGATGATTTTAGAACAGTTATATGGCTTCTACCGTTAATTAATACTTTTCAGACACAGTTTGAAGATGATCCACATTCACCTCCATTTTTGCATTTTTTATGTTTTTATTTTTAAAAAATATTTAAAGTTATTTCCCTGTCCCCATTTCTTTGTAGGTCACTTGTCCCACCCTTACCCCGATTTCCTTCCTTTTGCAGCCCTCTAGGGCTTTCCAGGACTTTGTTACAGCCATTTTTGTGCCTAAAAGTTCGGGTCCCCATTGATTTCAATGGGGTTCGGTGTCCGTGCGATCGTTCGGGTTCCGTCCGGACCCAGACCCGGACTTTGTCCCGAAGTTCGGCCGGACCAGCAGAACCCGAACTTCCAGAGGTTCGCTGAACTCTATTGGTGATATTAACTTCCTGTTTGTGGCACATTAGTATGTGTGAGGGGGGAAACTTTTCAAGATGGGTGGTAACTTTATTCTTTCATGAGTTATTTACAAGTTTCTGACCACTTATAAAATGTGTTCAATGTGCTGCCCATTGTGTTGGATTGTCAATGCAACCCTCTTCTCCCACTCTTCACACACTGCAACACCGCAGGAGAAATGCTAGCACAGGCTTCCAGTATCCGTAGTTTCGGGTGCTGCACATACAGACATGATGCATATTACACAAAATACAGGACCATAAGACTGTACAATTTCTGAGGCACCAGTGGTTTAAGTGTATCTCTTCAAGTGAGGCGAGTTTACTGTGCTTGGCCTGTATTTCTAGAGCGCAGATGGTCTTCATATGCAGATGAGACTTACTGAAATCAATACAGTGCCATTTGGGAAGATCTTCACAGTTTGTAATAGTACATTAGGAAGAAGTGATATTTTAACACATTGAGATCACACACATAAAACTGGAGTATCTTGTGTATACTCCTCAGGGGGAATGACTTGCTTTGGGCTAAGCATTCATCAGGGAACTCAATATTTTTTAACAGTAAGTTGGACAAAAAACTATTTGGTGTCTCTTATTAAACACCATTAATGACAGGTATGTAACCTAGAAAACACATAAAAAGGATGGGAACTTCCTATACATTCCCAATTTATAGCAATTTCCAATTTCTAGCAAATATTGTAGGGATCCGATCTGTTAGTGTGGAGCATCAAATGAGGATTTCCACTTCCTACGTGTATTTTCAGTGCAAGTTTTTGGATTTAAATGGATGTTGGTTGTATTGGATCTCGGCAATACGGCTGCTGAGATCAATAGGATCTCAGTAGCCATATTTAGATTTGCAGAGGATCCAGCATGCAAGGTAGACATACATTTCTGATAACTCCTTAAAAGCAAGACTTGCACCTTACTTCTCAACTTTATATATTGTATATAAGCAGCATTGTTTTAAAACTGTAAAAAAAGGTTAAATAAAATGTGAAAAAATAGAGTAAGAAAAAAAATACAAACACAATGAAAAGGATAATTTAAAAAAAATGCAAAAAACAAGTAAAAAAAATAAAATTATCCTTACTGGTCATTTGTCATATTTTTCTTTTTTATTATTATATTTCATATGTCATCACATATGTGATTATATTTGTTATGAGACCAGGCAGGAAATTAAGATTTTACTCATGATATGGATATGCCAATTGAATCACACATGAAAATAAAAACACTTTTATCTAGATATGGGTACAAACAAACTATTCTAAGAAGTTGTGAATTCTCAAGAATGGGTTAATACCAGCCTTGACCTTCTTACACTTTGACCTTATATGAACACAGGGGATGTACTCAGTAGCTTAGCTAGGTAGGATTTTGATGACATGCAAAGTGCAGCTTTCAACTTCAACATACTGCACCCATAAGGCCTAATGCAACACCTGTTTTATAGGCGTTTTACTTTTTTCTGTCTCTAAATGTCCCTCCATGTGTGCCCATTCACACATAGGCATTTACAGGAGTTTAGAGGCAGAGGCATTTAGAGGCAGAAAAAAATAAACATTACATGCGCGTTCAAGAAAAGAGCATTTCAGCAGAAAAAAAGATGCACCAGACATGGGTAAATGCGTGTAAATGCGTCTCAACGCACCTAAGTGCTAGGCGTGATTAGCATTGTTTCATTTTAATGGTCAGAATTTTGCAAAAACTTGGCTTAGGTGCATGTTTGAAGCTGCTTTTCTCCTACTAAAGAAAATTGTTTACAAGAGCGCCAGTGTGCATGAGGCCTAAGAATGTGTCTGTACTTTGTGGGGGTTCCAAAGCAATTTCACAGTGTCTAAACATCCTCTTACTTGAGACACACAATTTTTACTAGGATTTGTCAAAGATTATGTTCAAGAACCTTTTGACATCACAATGCCCAGTAATTGGCAAGTGAAATCCTCTCTCCTTGCTGCAGAGCTAAAGGGCCACAGTCGCAATAACCAACATCCAGAGAACATGTTGCCATTGAGGAAAGCTAAGAAAGTTCTGCCTGAGGCAACTGAGGCACAGATCTGAGTTGGAAAAGAAAATTGACATCACTCTCATTATGACAACCTCCTGTTGTCTTAATATTTTAACCAATAAAAAAAAACGTTCAAAAGTAATCTTTTCGGTTTATGAAAAATATATTGGGGAATTTCATTTTTAAGAATCACCAGTTTTATTTTCACAAGCTTTTCTTTAGAGTTTTAAAATAAAAAAAACACAACATTAAATTCCACAATATCCCAGTGATTTGGAAATCTGCAGTTTAGTAATTGTGTACATTAACATAATTTTCATTTTAAAAGACGCAACAAGATACTTAGCATGTTTTAAACACAAGATGGATTTTCACTAATGGACAAGACCGGCAAGGTGTAGTGGATAGCACTTTTGCCTAGCAGCAAAAGGGTCGCTGGTTTGAATCCCAACTACTCTACTACCTGCCTGGAATTTGCATGTTCTCCCTGTGCCTGCGTGGTTTCATCCCACACTCCAAATACATGCTGGTAGGGTAATTGGCTCCTGTATAAATTGGCCCTAGTATATGTATGAATGTGAGTTAGGGACCTTAGATTGTAAGCTCCTTGAGGGTAGGGGTTGATGTGAATGTACAATGTATATGTAAAAGCACTGTGTAAATTGACTGTGCTATATAAGTACCTTAAATAGATAAATAAAAAAGACCAAAAAGATGTGTTGAACTAATTGGGTGGATATGCATGTATGCTCAGCAAAGTGTTCCTTTTTCAACATATTAAATTACAAACAACAAGAGCATCTTTTGCATTTGTAATGGTCACGGCAGTTGGCTTGCCTGCACTATGAAAAAGGATGATGTTAATACAAGGCAGGAATTCAGAATAAAATGAAAGTCCTTCTTCAGTCCAGACCTACAATACTCCACCTTCTGCACTCTGTCATGATGCCACAACCCTGGGGAAGATATGAAGGTAGGACCCTGTCTGTAAATGGGGGACTGTGGACCCTGTTGTAAAAGAAAGAAAAAGTCTAATGTGATTGAACTGTTTCAAGGGGGGGTTGACTCTGATGTGATGTGGAACCATGGTGTGAAGAGGGGACTCTAATGTGATGGGGGGCGATTCTGATGTGAAGAGGGGATTCAGATGTGAAGGAATGACTCTGATGTAAGGCAGAACTCTGATGTGATGTGGGGGACTCTGATGTTATGGGGAACTCTAATTTTAAGGAGGGACTCTAATGTGATGGGGGCTGACTCTGATTGGATAGGGGGACTCTAAAGCAAAGGTGGGCTCTGTTGTGATATGGGGGACTCTGATGGGATAGGAAAACCCTCAAGCAGGGTGGATAAAAATCACTGATTATTTTTTTTATTTAAATCCGATTTTTTGATTTAAATAGAATTTTTTGATTCTTATGAAATTTATTTTATTAAAATGATTTTGGAGTAAAAATCTATCTAAAGATAGTTTTCTATTTAGGATACATTAATAATTTAGTTCATTCAGCATGAAACGGAGCTTGGTTGTGTAGCATGAGGCTGTATATTCTGCAATACTTACGTTTTTGGTAAACTCATTCAATGAATCAAAGCTCTGCAAGTTGAGATAACATGCACTGCATTGATGCATTCACACAATATCACAGTAACCATGAGATAAAACAAAGTTCAGGAATATTCCTTTATCCCATTGTTTTGCAAATCTATGTACACTACAAACTGTATGATTGAATCGTTATGATATCGCTGTTTTACTGACCTGACAGCTTATTATTCTAAATAGGAAACCTTCATTTTGTTTGAAAATATTAAAGATTCTACTTACCAGCAAGAATAAGTCCTTACATTTAAAGAGAACCTTTCATTTCAGATCCATCATGGCAGTACCTGTTATTGGGCATCAACTCACCTGCTGCCACCACGTCCCTCACCTTGTTGTGTCACTGCCGCATCACCAGCCGTCCCATTACAGCAAAAGTCAACAGCGGGTCAAAGGAGGAGCCACTGCAGGACAAAGATGACAGTTGTTCTTTAAAAATTATGATTTAAATCAAGCCTTTTACTAGTGATTTAAATCAGGATTTAAATCATCATTTAAATTGACTTGATTTAAATCAAATCGACCCTGCTCTCACGTAAAGGGGCAATTTGATGTGTTGGGGTAATCTGATGTGATGGGGGAATCTGAAGTGAAGGGGCACTCTAATATAATGGAGGACAACAATGTGAACTGGGTACCCTGATGTGATGGGGGATACTGATGTGAAGGAGGGACTTTAAAGTGAAGTTAGTGGGGCTAAATCTGATGTAATGGTGGTACTCTGAAGTAAAGGGGACACTCTAATGTGAAGTGGATACTCTAATGTGAAGGGGATACTCTAATGTGAAGGGAGGGCTCTGACATGAAGGGGTCTCACTTGGTAAAGGGTCTTGATTCTGATGTA
The DNA here is from genome assembly GCA_018402905.1 of Glandirana rugosa. Classification (NCBI taxonomy): domain Eukaryota; kingdom Metazoa; phylum Chordata; class Amphibia; order Anura; family Ranidae; genus Glandirana; species Glandirana rugosa. The sequence goes on along the minus strand of BLSH010353644.1, from coordinate 71,898 downwards.
ATAGGGGGACACTGATGTAAGGGAGGGACTCTAATGAGAAGGGGAAATGCAGATGTGAAGCGGGACCTCATCCATGTGGTGCCAAGAAGAAGGTGGCATCAACATCCAGTAAATAAATGCAGTTCAGAACTGGGGGCCTTTGTTCACTCTTGCATCACCTCTGCATTACCTGAAAGTAATATCAGATGTCACTGCTGGGTTGTTACTCATAGTACAGAAGTGTGCTGGTAACAGGGAATACTAGTTCCCCGCATCTCTGTCACAGTGTAATAGACTGTCAGTGCCAGAAGGGAAAGCTGGAGAGACAGAAACACAAGATAGCTAGGTTCACATCTGGGCAGTGGTTCCCTCTGCAGGTCCGCACCTATTTCTGTAGCCACAACCACCCACACAGAAAAATGTGCTGGATGCGTGGCGGTGCCATTAATCCTAATGGCATGCCACACACTGGAAATCACACTAGCACTAGGAATCGCATTGCATGCACGGTTCCTGCATGGGCTGCGATATCTAACATGCTGCAGGGACCTTTTCCTGTGTTTCAGGAGGTACGGCAGCCCATTCAAATAAATGGGCTGCCTTGCCCGCACAAAAGGTGGCTCATATGTGTGAACTTAGCCTGAGTGATGGAGGGGATAAAATGGAGGTGTGTTGACAGTAGGCTTCCCTGACTTTTTTACAACATTGCAGTGCTTTACAGACAACATATTTGAGTGGTAGTAAACCGCAGATGAAGAAAAAAAAATCCCTGCAGCGCATGCATCACATACTAGCACATTATGAGAGACTTACATTAAAATGAAGTCCTCCAGCAGTGCACCGTCACTGCTGAGAGGGCTTCCAACTTCACCCAGTCTTCCTTCCAGGTACACGGCCTCCAGCTACATGAGTGGGCGCGATTACGTCACTCACATGCATGCGCGCAGGAGCCGCTGTTTATGGCACACGCTCTGAAGGTCCAGCACGATATGTCGGACCTTCAGAGTGCATGCACCGGTGACATCACTGGCTGCATGCACTCTGAATATCTCCTAAACAGTACAAGCCTAGGAGATATTCACAGTACTTACAAGTGAGCCCTATTATAGGCTTACCCATAAGTATAAGTGGTAAAACAGAGTTTACTACCACTTTAAGCCAACCAGGTTAGTTCATGCCTCAAGGGAGTTTGCAATCCATGATTCCAATCACGTTCATTCAGTACATTTTTGGTTCCGGAAAAAGAGCTAGAAGAAAAACATGCAGACTTGGGGAAAACATATAAACTTTATATATTATTTTTTGGTGAGAGCTGAGTCACAAACCTTAGTACTAATAGACTTACTATTATAACCAGTACACTATGATTTCAGAACATTTATATAAAATATATTATGTGCCATTTGAACAATTATATACTGTAACTTAAAGTGGATGTAAACCTGATTCATGAAATTTGATCTGGGCACATATATCTGTAGTATTTTCTTATCTCTCTCCAAAGCACAAGAGTCAGTGGCGGAACTACCAGGGTTGCAGCAGTCACGCTTGCGACCGGGCCCTGGCATTCTGTCACTGTGTTGGGGCCCCAGCAGGGTTGCTAGTCCCACTGCTCTAAGTGGAGAGCGTATCTTTCATACAGCTCAGAGCCGACAGTTCTCCCTTCTGCCCCTCCCTCCCTCCTTCCTCTCTCGCACGGAATGACACAAACGATCTGCTCCTTCTCCACCCACCGCTCTCTTGTGTGTGCTTTGCAGGAAGTCAAGTGTGAAGCCCCTAACAAGAGTCCTGTGTCTTTCTGCTGTTTCGTTGCTCTGTTATCAGCATGATAACTTTTGACAAGTTCTCTGACAACCAAGATAAAACCAGCCTGAAATTTGTGTTGGGGGAGGTTGCTATAAATAGATAAGCTGTTAGGAGAAAACCCTGCACTTCCTGGACTTTCTAGCGCTATTTGTGCGTTCACACGCCCGTGCCGGAAACGGCGCGAAGCAGCTCTATTTCAACTGTGCACGCCCTTCAGCAAATGCTGCCTGATCTACAGTGTTTAGTGTGTATTTCCTGAGCTATCTGTTCCTGATTACCTGTTTCTGTGACCCGGCCTGCCTGACCTTGTTGATTTCCGCCTGCACCGACCCCCGGCTTGCCTACAATCACTCTCCTGCCTGATCCTCTGATACCTTTGCTGCCCGCCTGTTGATGACCCTGCTTGGACCCGACTACCCACCTGCCTGCTCCTCTTGCACCGCACCGCCAGCCCGGTTCACGACCCAGGCTGTATGACCACACTGTTAGTGCACGAGCGCACCAACGGACTTCCTATCAACACCAGTGATCCAGTCTAACCCTCGTGCCATCCTGCACTCCCGGACCACCTGTCTACTCTACCAGGGATTCCTGAGTCAGGGTCGTAAGGGAGGTTGCACACTGCATAAGCCAGACTCTTCCACCAGGTATGTGACATTAGCAGAGAGCTTGTCTTGTCGCAGCACAGCTCTGCACATTACTTCTTTCCTCTACCTATGTTGAGGGGGATGTGTGCCTTTCCTTCAATCAGCTGTCTCCCAGTGTAAACGAAGAATCCACTCCTGCAGCTAAATGAGTAAGTAAAAATTCTAATAATATGTTAGAATTATAAAGAATATAGCAAGCTGAAGACTGCAGATATACATGTAAAACTTATGTAGGGAGATTTGTTTCATCCCTGTGTAACTTCTGAGGGTTTACATCCCTTTTAATGTATAGCAGAACTCTATGCTTGGGGTAGGTAAATTACAGAAGAATAGCATAAATTAATGTCTACTGAAATATTATATAATTTTGAGGCACTGGCTGTCAGAATTGTGGATGATGTGTATGTGTCACCTAGGTTTCTCACATTCAGATGGTTAAAGGCTTAAGGGTTTATGGCTGATGCAATGAAAACAACATTTTTGTTACCTCAGAATGTTAATATGTTCTGCACTGGATCCTGGAGCCCAGAGGCTTTGTAGAGCTTAGAGTGGAAAAAAGACTCCATAACAAAATCCACATCTTACCTGGTATCCAAATCTCATTATTAGTCTCAGATGTCCACAGGCCTTTACATATGCAAACTAACTGATGCCAAAGGCTCCCTTTCTTCTCTCTGCTGTGAGACCTTGCTTCTGCATGAAAAGCCTGATTGCTGACAGAATACTAAAAAGGTACATGTGCTGCCTGTTTTTGTTGGAAAGCCCATTGGGGGCACCCTGTTCTTCAGGAACTGACATGAGTTTAGTGAGTGGCTTGGACAAGCAGATGTTTTTTTTTTTTTTATGCTATGGACTTGCTGTACAAATTCCTCCTGCAATGAAGCTGTGTTTGTTTGCTTCCTTGCTGAAGTAAAGTATGGGATAACCTTGCTTGGACTGTTCCTGGGTGTCTCTTGCATGATTTACTGCTGCCAATACCAACTGAGCCTGTCTCCTTTTTAATATTTATAATTTATCATTATAAATATTATTAAATGTCATTAATTATCAGATATCCTAAAACTCAACCTATCCAAAATCGAGCTCATGATATTTCCACCCCCATGTGCCACTTCCCCTGTTTTCTCTGTCAAAGTCAATGGCTCAACTATCAACCCGTCCCCCCGGACCACGGTCCTGGGTGTAATCCTGGACTCCGAACTAACCTTTTGGCCCCACATCCAATCGCTATCCAAAATTTGCCGCCTCAACCTCCGCAACATTTCCAAGATACGCCCCTTCCTAACCAATGATACCACAAAGCTTCTAATTCACTCCCTGGTCATCTCTCGCCTCGACTACTGCAACTCCCTCCTCACCTCTAAATAGGCTATCCCCCCTTAAGTCCATCATGAACACTGTTGCCAGGCTCATCCACCTTACAAACCACTTGGCGTCTGATACACCCCTCTGCCAATCCCTCCATTGGCTGCCACTCAACCAACAAATTAAATTCAAGATACTAACAATAACTTACAAAGCCATCCACAACCTGGCCCCCAGCTATATCACTAACCTGGTCTCAAATACCAACCAATACCTCCTGCTCCCTAGCTCTCTTGTCACCTCATCCCATGCTCGTCTCCAAGACTATAGAGCCTCTCTCATCCTCCGGAATGCTCTACTCCAATCTGTCTGACTTTCTCCTACTTTGTCCACTTTCAGAGGATCCCTGAAAACTCATATCTTCAGAGAAGCCTATCTGGCCCCACCTAACAACTGTACATTTACATTTATCAGCATATCCCCACAGTTATTACCTCTAGTGGTGCGCTGAATGGAAATTTTGATGCCGAAACCAAAAATGACAGTTTTTAAAAAATATTTATATTTTATATATAATTGTCATATGCAGGCTACCTGTGCCTGGGCACTGACAGGCGACACTGATTGGCACTGATAGGTGGCACTGATTGGCACTGATGGTGGCACTGATAGGCAGCACTGACAGGTGGCACTGGATGGCACTAGCAGGTGGCACTGATTGGCACTGGGTGGCATTGGCAGGTGGCACTGGATGGCCCTGACAGGTGGCACTGGATTGCACTGGCAGGTGGCACTGGATGGCCCTGACAGGTGGCACTGGATTGCACTGACAGGTGGCACTGATTGGCACTGGCAGGCAGCACTGGTTGACACTGACAGATGGCACTGGATGGCACTGGCAGGTGGCACTAGATTGCACTGACAAGTTGCACTGATTGCACTGGCAGGTGGCACTAGATGGCACTGACATGTGGCAATGATTGGCACTGGCAGGTGGCACTGATAGAATAGATGAGAAGATTCACATTGCACAGATTGCGTGGCTTGTAAGAGCCGCTCTGTGCATGAAACTGTCATGTATGTTCACTGAATGCAGAGAGATAAGCTGTCAGATCTACACGCTGATGTTGGGCGTGGGCAGGACAGAACAGCTATCAAACGCCAGCCAATGGGATTGGGGCTGGGCGGGTGTTTGATAGCTGTTCAGTCCCACCCACCCCTGACATCAGCATGCAGATCTGACAGCTCTCTCTCTCTCTGCATGCAGTCAAAATACATGACAGTTTCATGCACAGCCGCTCTATCTGTGCAATGTGAATTTTCTCATCTCCTGCATCCATTGCGGGGTATGTGATGCACACATATACCTCCCTGCAATGGGCGGTACCCGGGGTGGACTCCTCCCCCTTTCGGCATCAGACTCTTTTTTGTTTCGGCCGATACCGAAAACACCGTTTTTGGCCGAATATGCAGATCATTTTCGGTGGCCGCAATTTCGGTGCATCCCTAATTACCTCTTGTATCCCTTGACCTTCCTTCTTACGTTGTAAGCTCTAACGAGCAGGGCCCTCTGATTCCTACTGTATTAAAGAGTATTGTATTTGTACTGTCTACCCTCAAGTTTTAAACTGTTGCGTAAACTGTTGGTGCTATATAAATCCTGTATAATAATAATAATAAAAATATACAAATTCAAATATAAAAGTCACTGCATTTGCATTTCTTTTGATATTATTAATAAATAAAAAAGAATGTAAAAAAGAAAAAATAGAAGACATTACATAAAATACACTACCATTATACTTACCCTTTTCACGTCTCAAATTATTGAAAATTGGTTTTGTTTTATTAGAGAGAGGCTTAGAAAATATAAATCAATATTTCTGTACATTTCATTTTAAGAATAAAAAAAAAAAATCAGTGACAACACAGTTCAGCAACATAGGTGCTATATTTAGATATAAAAAAGTTTCGGGATCTATTAGAGAGTAGACAGTTTAAATCCGCACATGGGGACTTAGCTCCTCAGGTAGTCAGAGATTATACACATTTTATAGTGTGGCAGCTGCTTTGGGAACTGGGAAAGAGAGATTATAAGGGATAATTTGTTAGTGGGTAGTTTATGTGAGGAAAGTGTCAGGAGAAGGACAGGTAGCACTACTGACAAGCTGGGTCAATAGGTCAGTGCACGAAGGTAGTTGACTATAAGGTTTAATCCACCAGTCAACACAGTTAATACTATACATAGTCAGTCTCTATACTGCCAGTTTGTCACTATTTATTCCACGCTGTTTACAGAAAAATCAGAATAAGCTGAACAAAAATTGGATATTTAAGTCTTAAGTATGTTTGACACACTTATTATGAGGTTTAATACTAAAGTCTCAAGTACATTTGACACACGTATTATGAGGTTAGTGCAATTCTGATTCGATTATTGGGATTATTGTTATTATTCACAATTTATGAGACAAAGTTCTATTTACAGTATCATAATTAAATGGTATTATTTTATTTTTTGCGTAGGAAATTTAGCCAGATTTGAATTTGTGAGCGACCAACAATGCATTTGAAAATCTGCTAAATATGCAAAGCATACTGTAAATTTGGTAATTGAACAATGTTTGTCTTTGAATCCTAAATTGACAAGGAATGCAGCAATGTTTACAAAGTTATATTCAAGTTGCCACATTATCAGTTAGTGGTGGTTTAATAAATGGGGCTTATTTATTACTACAATACAAAAATGTTTGAGCACTAACCCATAAAAACCAACCAGAAGCAATCCTTCTGACCACATCAGACAATTTAAAATGGGTCTGTGATTGGATGCTGGTGATAACTATTCATTCATAAATACTCCTAATTCTGCAATACATCTGGGACTTTCAGCAATACTTATAACAGGGTTAACAATTTTTCGGTGATTGGTACAGAACCAACACATAGGGCAGTGGCAGCTGTGGGTCACCGGCCCCACATGTACCCCTAGGTCGCGGCGGCTACGGGTGGCAGTTTCCCCTGCATCTCTCCCTCCCCTGCATCACGCCATGCATCTCCTCCCTTCTTTCCTCCATACGCCATGCGTCTCCTCCCTCCTCCTCCTAGGTGAACCAATCAGATCGCCTCTCCTTTCGGCCAATCAGATGACGGGTCTCAAGACTCGCTTCCTGATCGGCCGGGAGGAGAATAAGGAAGACAATAGTGAATATTCATTCACCATTGGCACACAAGTGGGTGTGCTCGGGGCACAGTGTTCTGCACCCAGAGCCCACCTTTTTTTGAAGCCTGGCTCTAATCACATGCTTCAAAAAAAAACCCCATTGGAATCCATGCATCTGATGCCCTGCATGTAGATTAGGGGGTCGGATGCATGGATAGGGGGGCGGTGCACCCCTTATGGATGGGCCACCACTGCATAGAGGAGAAAATGAAAGCAGGATTAAAGCCAAAAGCAAACATTGTAGCATACCAGTTCTTAGATGCAATGGCGGCATTTGTTTTCTTATTTAGGGTTTATTTTCTTTATTTTCATCTGGTGATTCAGCCAGGAAGTCTGTTGTTTTTTAACAGAACAAATTTCCCTTAAATGTAGTAGTTAGAAAGTTGAGATAAACCATTTACCACTGACAGGAGTGCCTGCAATGATAAGCTTTTATTTAATCATGTAAAACCTTTATCCCAAAAGCAAAAAACAGCTTGGTTAACTGGAGTGTAAGCTGGATTTCAGCTTCAATGTGTTAGCGTATCTAAATCTGCTAGTCCATCCAACAACCCCCTCCCCAGACTGACAATTCTGCTTTTCAAAGGTGCCCTTGTGCTCCTTCATCCAGAGTGTGGGCACTCCAATACAGGAGATACAATACGTAACTGGTTGGATCATCAAGTGAAAACAGACAGAAAAAAGCCTTACAAAAAAAAGATAAGGCAGCCAGCACATCTAAGGATGGGTAAGCTGCAATATATTACATTTTTGGTTTGGAGTCTATTACTACTTTAACCCGTCCAGATCCACGCTATAGCCAAAGTACGGCTCCAGCGCGGATCTGAAATGCCGGGTGGACGTCCATGGACGTCCTGGCCATGTGCGCGCTCCTGGCGCGCACTCACAGGCGGTGGCGGCGCGCGCACGCGCCCGCCGCACGCTGCGTGGCTGTGCCCGCAGTTTGGGCGGACTCGATGTCCGCCCGAGACCCGCGATCCCCTGTCAAACCTGCAGAACGGGGAACCGCCGTTGTAAACACAGCGGTTCTCAGTTCTGTGACAGGGGACATACCAGATCTACTGATCCCTGTCACTGGGATCAGTTAGATCTGTTATGTCCCAACCAGCCCCGCCCCCCACAGTTAGAACACACCCAGGGAACATTGTTAACCCCTTCACTGCCCCCTGCAGGTTAACCCCTTCACTGCCAATGACATTTATACAGTAATCAGTGGACATTTAAATTTCTGATCGCTGTATAAATGTCATTGGTCCCAAAAAAGTGTCAAAAAAGTCCGACATGTCCGCCATAAAAATCGCAGATCGCCGCCATTACTAGTAAAAAAAACAAAATAATAAAAACGCCATAAATCAATTCCCATAGTTTGTAGACACTGTAACTTTTGCGCAAACCAATCAATATACGCCGATTGCGATTTTTTTTTTACCAAAAATATGTAGAAGAATATATATTGGCCAAAACTGTTGAATCATTTTTATTTTTTATTTTTTTTTTTTTGGATATTTATTATAGCAAAAAGGAAAAAATATTGGGTTTTTTTCAAAATCATCTCTCTTTGTTTGTTTATAGCGGCGATCAGAATTGACGCAGAGGGGATCAAATACCACCAAAAAAAACCTCTAATTGTGGGAAAAAAAATGATATAAATTTAGTTTGGGTACAACGTCGCATGAACGTGCAATTCTCATTCAAAATGCGACAGCGCTGAAAGCCAAAAATTGGTCTGGGCAGGAGGGGGGTTTAAGTGCCCAGTAAGGAAGTGGTTAAAATATATCTAAAATAAAAATAACATGGAGTGTTGAAATGTTAAAAATTGCATTGCTGTTCGTGTTCCTACAGAGGGGACTTATTCTTAGTATTTGATCTGGTGATCTTCGTCACCAGGAAGAAAGTGATGGGAAATTCAAAGTTTACAGTTGTTACTTAGCAGTCATAGCAGTTAAGGGGCTGTTTTTCAATGGGAACACCAGTACAGTTATTTAATGGACTATTTCCCTTCACATTGGAGAGATTTCTGTCCCTGGGACAGGAAGTGAAAAGTTTACCTAAATATAAAACAATGTTGTGCTGTCCTATAACATAATCATTAGCCAACTGTGTATAATCCACATTGATGATTTTTTTGTGAATGTGACAAATGATTCAGAAGGTGACAACCATATAAACATCAATCAGTGTGCAAATAACCAAAATTGAAGAAAATGGCCAATAAATGGTTAAAGTGGTTGTAAACCCTTACATACACCCAGTGAAGTGACAAGCCTCAAGTGGTACACAGAGATGAAACAAATCCTCCTACATAAGTTGTACCTGTAAATGTCTTCTCTTCTTTACATCTGTTCACAGCTCCAAATTTATACCGCTTGTCTATGCTTTCAGAGGCTGGGGGGGAGAATCTGAAGTTACACTCAGCGAGGAGAACTGAGAGATGATTTGAGGGAAGGGACACATCCCCTTCACACAGCACCCAGGAATAGAGCTGAGACTGCCAATCACATGCCGTATGCTAGAGTTCCCTCCCATGTCACCTTTTTACTTCTTGGTGTCAGGAAATCCTGTTAGAAGTGACTCGTGCTGATAGCAGAGGAACAAAGCAGGAGAAAGAAATGGCACTTAGTGCTCTGAATTGAGACAAGTACACATTATAGAGGCATATGCTTTGTTCATATTTCATGCCAGAGGTTTACAACTACTTTAATGAGAATGCAGTGTCACTCTTGAGTGAAATCCCTTCTGTGCTTCGCTACCAAGGCACACTTTCACTGCATACCAGATAGTTAGACCCCAAATATCAAGAGGTCTCACAGCGCATATGTGTACCAGGACACTCTATCACAAGACCATTAGACTGCTTGCTACAAAAGGCAATTCAGCCAGATAAGACAGCAATCTGTCCAGAGTTTCTGAATCCACAACAGAGTGCCAGCACAGAGATGGTGGGATCAATTTCCTGGTAAGGAGGGTTTGTGATGATCTGATGGAGTGTCCTGGTACACATATGCACTGTTGGACCTCTTGATATTTGGAGTCTAATTATCTGGTAAGTAGTGAAAGTGTGCATTGGCAGAGAAGAGAAGACACTGCACTCTGATTAATCATTTATTTGACATTTCCTTCAGTTTTGGTTGATTTTTTAAACTTCTTTATGTTTACATTTCTTTTGCCTTAGCTAAAGTATGGCTAAAGCTCGTTTCCCCATACTTCTAATGTGCGTTACAGAAATGCAATTCTTTTTGCATACTGTGACCCAAAATAGCCAATAGCAGGCTAATGTCTGCTGTTGGCTGACATCACTAAGCTCCAGTTTCTAGATGCATCCTGACAATAATATTGAGATGTCTGGATCCACTCAGATGCCTGCCCAGAAGCTGGCTCAGCCTCTCAGCACACCACTAAGATCCTGACCAACATTTCCCACCCCCTCCACAGCTCGGCACTTCACTGAGCACTGGAAAGTAGACATATGCAATTTGTTTCGTTATGCATTTGTTTTTAAACAAAATTTGACAAATTCGTTAATTCAGAAATATTCAAATTAACGAAAACCCATTTGATGAATTTTTCGTTGAAATCGGAAAATAAGAATGAAAATCCGAAAATTCGAATTGTGATTTTGCCACGATTTTGACACGATTTTGACGCGATTTGGGATCAGTACGACTTTGGTCCAACTTTGTTGCAACTTTGGCTCAATTAAAACATATTACCAAGTCATACAGAAGTAGTACAGAAATGGCATCTATATTATTCAGGTGTGATTTGCTTGAGACTTTGAGGGTTTAACATCAAAGTTGGACCAAAGTAATGCAAGAACTACTTTGAAGTCGGCATGACTTCAATGGCGTACAGATATGAATGGTACTCATTTGATATAATGGGGAACGACTGGTCATGAGACTTTGTAGTCCCAAATCGCAGGACAACTCGCACAAGTGTGAAAGGGGTCTAACTAATAATAACTATTGCTAAATATTAAATTATAGGTATTGGAATTTTCTTTCAAATTTTGCTGTTAGTGAACGAATAAGAATTTATCCAAAGTTACGAACTATCCGAAATAACGAATGCCGCATCTAAACGAATGGAACTTAACAAATGAATAATAAATAATAATAAAACCTTTTTATTATTATTATTATTATTATTCATTTGTTATGTTCCATTCCTTTAGATGCGGCATTCGTTATTTCAGATAATTCGTAACTTCGGATACATTCATATTCATTACGTTCACTAACAGCCAAATTTGAAAGGAAATTCCAATACTTATAATTTAATAGTTAGTAATAGTCATTATTAGTTAGTTAGTTATTATTTTGGACTTTCAAATTTTCGGGTTTTCAAATTTTTGGATTTTTGGTCATATTTTCGGATTTTCGTTCTTTTGAATTTTCAAATTTTTGGGTTTTTCGATTTTGTAATTTGTAATTTAAAGTGAACAATGGAACATTATGTTTAAGTTTATTTATATATTTCTGTATTCAGATATAGGATGAGTGCAGCTGTCAGAACTTTGTGTTTATAATATTTGACACTGAGCGTAGAATTATTTTTATATTCATATCCAGCATTATAGTTCTTTACATAACAGCATCACAAAGTAGATAAATATAATGAGCACCAAAATAGTCTACGCATTTTACAGATTTAGTTTGCTTCCTTATGACTGTGAGTTTATATTTGATAATTATTGCTCAGTACAAACAGAAACTAATTTTGATGGCCACAACGCATGGTATGCATTGGAAAAGATAGCACAAATACATAGAATTGTTAAATATATTAAATGTGTTAAACAAATTCAAACAAATAATGAGTCTATGTCCCATAAATTGAGATATTATTATTATATGTTTTATCATATTATATTATTAAGCTGTATTATTACATACCCGCTGAAGACTGGAATGTTATGGAAGCCGCTCATGCTCCTCCTGCCCAACACTCCTGAAGGTGGAGGCAGAGAAGGGTGTAAGGGCAAGGAATGGCAAATAGCTAGCTGGCAAAGTCCACTCTGTAAGAGGGTAGAGCTGATTGTCGCAGTCCTCAGAACAGAATGCAGGAGCAGATTGGCACCAGAGTAGAAGATGGAAGCAGGACCAGCAGACAGGCAGTGGTTGGCAACAATCGGGCAGCGAGGGACTGAATCTGCAGACAAAACAACTCCAAAGTCAGTAAGACCCCTTTCACACTGGGGCGCTTTACAGGCCCTATTGCTCTAAAAATAGCGCCTGTAAAGCGTCTCCCCATTCAACCCGGTGTGTCCTTTCACACTGGGGTGGCTCAGGGCGGTGCGCTTGCAGGAGTAAAATTAAACTCCTGCAAGCATGATTTTTCAGGAATGTGGGGAGCGGCGTACTCACCGCTCCTCCACCGCCCCTGCCATAAGATTGAATGGGCAGCACTCCCATAGTGGCTGTACACCGCTCCGGGAGCGCCACCACTTTTTACCCCTGTTTAACCACTTGTGGGGGGGTTAAATGTGCCGTACTGCCGCCCGAATAGCTGCGCCATAGCGCTGCTATTACAGCGTTAGGTCGCCGCTAAATTAGCGGTGGTTTACCGATGATGATCGGGCGGTCCCAGTGTGAAAGGGGCCTTAGGAATACGAGCATATGTGCATTGTGCACACGCATGAGCACAGGCATACACCTGCACTGGTTTTCTGCAGCAGGAAATCCATTTTACCTACATGTATACAAAAAAAATACATTTTAGAGCTGCCTCCCACCAGTTACACAAAGCAGGTGTGTCTTTCCCTAAATGTCAAGCTCAAAGGAGCAATCTGCAAAAACACTGAAAATAGAAGGTCATAGGTCAGGATGCCATAGGTACTCCTCAGGGAAGAGAGAAGAGAAAACACAATCAGCTAGAATGATAAACAGATATTACCTTGAAGCCAAACAAATGGACTTTCCTGCCCCTGAACGCATCACATCTGATTCTAAGACCTGGCAGCTTCCCACAAGAATATGATGCTTGTAACCGTGGAGCACACATCATGATGTCTGCATGCAACAAGCATGCAATCACATCATTCAAACATGTCCAAACAAGAATCAAAACATGCAATCTATGTCCACTTGACATAGGGATTATATATGCCCTAAGTAAACCCTAATGGCTACCCTGGCGTCATTATCCCTACTTTTCAAAGGTTCTGGTTTCCTGAATCTCCCCCCTTTTTTTTTTTTTTGCTTCCTCTCTCCTATTATGTTCTTGTTCCCCTTCTTCTCTCCTCTCACTGGCCAACTAGATGCACTTTGCCACACTTAATTTATGACCTCATCATATAGCGCTGGCCATTTTTACTCCATTGCCTCTTTCTCTTTTTTTTTTTCCATGAGACGTTTTTCCATAATTTTTTATTAAAGCATGTATATCAGCATACATGAAAAAGGAAAAGCATCCAATACATGTTTGTAAAACAACTAGTAGAAAAAAAGTGGATACATAAAGAAAAGATATGTGTACAATACATATTAAATATAAAGGGCGACAAAATACAGAGCAGTACACACCATAACAATAGACCCAGCTCGGCAGGTATATGTGCCTGACAAAGGGTGTAACTGGGTTATAGTTGCCACTCGGGCATCTCATGTATACTGCAAGCATGAAGACAGAGAAGTTATTGGGTAACTCCTGACCCTTCAAGGTAGTATATTAAAGCAAGAGGGGAAGATAAGTGGGGGAGCAAGGGTAGGAAGGGAAGGTACACAGCCTGTATGGTATTGAGTCCCTATGAATAGGAGTAAGGTAAGTTCCACATAAAAGGTTCTTGTATTGTTCAGTTGTTTTGAAGTACATCCAACACAGCCATGTGGATGAAAATTTGGGAAGTCGGTTTTGGAATATATGGATCAGCTCTTCCATCTCCTCAATTTTATTGATTCTATCAATTAATTATTTTGCCAATGGAGTATGAGTAGATTTCCAATGGAATGGAATGAACATTCTAGCTGCGTTGACCAGATCCATAGCCAAAGTTCTCACATAGACCCTCCTAGAGAGAGAAGTATGGTGTAGTAAATACTGCCCTGGTCCCTGGTGTGTAGTCTAATGAGTAAGTGGTAATGTGTTTAATCATATCATGCACTGGTTTCCAGAATGGGTGGATCTTATCATACACCAATCAAATATGGAGCATTGATCCAACTTCGGAAACACATCTTCAACATGTGTTGGGTGTGGAGGGAAAAAATGAATGCAGCAGATAGGGGGTTCTATGCCACCTAGTCCGCAATTTGTAGGAATTTTCCTGAACTGCTATGTTTAGTGACCCTTTATGAGTATATTTGTTGATGGTGTCCCAATCCTCATCTGCAAGTTCATTTTGTAGATCCTTTTCCCATGCTGATCTAGCAGGATCCAATGATTGAGGGCCTGTCTGCACTAGAAGGGAGTATAAGGAAGATATCAAGTGCTTCTGAGGGTCTCGCTTAAGGCATAAGTTCTCAAAGGGAATAAGATCTCTGGAATAAAGAGTGGCAGTTGCTGAGCCAGAAAAGACATGTCTCAATTGTAGGTATAGCCAAAAAGGGAAGGAACCTGACTGGGAAATAGCATTCAATTGAGCACGGGAAAGAAATTTATTTTGGGAAAAGAAATGGTGGGCCAGTACATCTTTGTGGGGCCAATTGATATCTAGAAAGCGGTTTGATAGACCAGGCAGAAAGTCTGGATTCCCTTTAAGTGATGTTAATGGGCCTGGAGTTCAAGAAAAAGCATGAGATTTACAAGCCCATCTGGAGCTGGATAAAGTTGGGTGTATCAGTGGGTAATCTAAAAAAGTACATGGAACACCACTAGGCGGGAGCCAGGATGTAAGGTGCAAGGGTGTGCCACTGAAAGAATTTTCAATGGAAACCCAGTCCTTCTTCTGGGAATGCACATTCCAGTTGACAATTCTTGTAAGCAGGCAGGCATTATAATATGTATGTACAGTATCTCACAAATGTGAGTACACCCCTCACATTTTTGTAAATATTTTATTATATCTTTTCATGTGACAACACTGAAGAAATTATACTTTGCTATAATGTAAAGTAGTGAGTGTACAGCTTGTAGAACAGTGTCAATTTGCTGTCCCCTCAAAATAACTCAACACACAGCCATTGATGTCTAAACCACTGGCAACAAAAGTGAGTACACCCCTAAGTGAAAATGTCCAAATTGGGCCCAATTAGCCATTTTTCCTCCCGGTGTCATGAAACTTGTTAATGTTACAAGGTCTCAGGTGTGAATGGGGAGCAGGTGTGTTAAATTTGGTGTTATCGCTCTCACTCTCTCATACTAGTCACTGGAAGTTCAACATGACACCTCATGGCAAAGAACTCTCTGAGGGTCTGAAAAAAATCAAAGAAGTTAAGTGCATGTGCTCAGCATCATATCAAGAGGTTGTCTTTGGGAAATAGAAGTATAAGTGCTGCCAGCATTTCTGCAGAGGTTGAAGGGGTAAGGGGTCAGCCTGTCAGTACTCAGTCCATACGCCGCACACTGCATTTAATTGGTCTGCATGGCTGTCGTCCTAGGAGGAAGCCTCTTCTAAAGATGATGCACAAGACAGCCCGCAAACAGTTTGCTGAAGACAAGCAGACTAAGGACATGGATTACTGGAACCATGTCCTATAGTCTGATGAGACCAAGATAAAATTATTTGGTTCAGATGGTGTCAACCAGGTGAGGAGTACAAAGACAAGTGTGTCTTGCCTACAGTCAAGCATGGGGGTGGGAGTGTCATGGCCTGGGGCAGCATGAGTGCTGCCAGCACTGGGGAGTTACAGTTTATTGTGGGAACCACGAATGCCAACATGTACTGTGACATACTGAAGCAGAGCATGATCCCCTCCCTTTGGAGACTGGGCCGCATGGCAACATTCCAAAATGATAACGACCCCAAGCACACCTCCAAGATGACCACTGCCTTGCTAAAGAAGCTGAGGGTAAAGGTGATGGACTAGCCGAGCATGTGTCCAGACCTAAACCCTATTGAGCATCTGTGGAGCATCCTCAAATGGAAGGTGGAGGAGCACAAGGTCTCTAACATCCACCAGCTCTGTGATGTCACCATGGAGGAGGGGAAGAGAACTCCAGTGGCAATCTGTGAAGCTCTGGTGAACTCAATGCCCAAGAAAGTTAAGGCAGTGCTGGAAAATAATGATGGCCACACAAAATATTGACACTTTGGGTCCAGTTTGGACATTTTCCCTTAGGGGTTACTCACTTTTGTTGCCAGTGGTTTAGACATTAATGGCTGTGTGTTGAGTTATTTTGAGAGGACAGCAAATTTACACAAGCTGTACACTCACTATTTTACATTGTAGCAAAGTGTCATTTCCACAGTGTTGTCCCATGGAAAGTTATAATAAAATATTTACAAAAAGGTGAGGGGTGTACTCACTTTTGTGAGATACTGTATACCCGGCAGGCCTACCCCTCCCTTGAGTTTTGGTAGTGTAAGACGTGAATATCGGATACGTGGGGGGGAGTTCTGCCAAAGAAAAAGAGAGCAACTTTTTCTGAATGTAGAGAAGAAGGATGGAGGAATGGAAATAGGAATGGTTTGAATCAGATAAAGGAACCTCGGGAGAATGTTCATTTTTATCAGTGCTGATTGCCCAAACCAGGGCACTTAAAGACTGCTCTAACGTTTAAGGTCATCCCGAACTCTCCCCAATAGCACCCCATAGTTTCTTTGATACAGTTCAGAGAGAGTAACTGGAATTTGAATGCCCAGATAGGTGATGGCTTCTTTCTTTCAAGTGAATGGAAAGTGATCTTGACAGTGATATATTCAGCACCTGAGATTCTGTGTAGTTTATTTTAAGGTTTGCTATTTGTCTAAAAAAGCTCAGGTCACTAAGGAGGTTAGGCGGAGAAGTGTGGGGTTCTGAAATGAATAAAAGCAGGTCATCACAAAGGCTGCTACTTTGTATTCCCTGTCTTTCAGCATTAATCCTTTAATGTTTCCGTTAGCTCTGATTGTATTCAGAAAGGGTTCTAGAGTCAGCACACAGATCAAGGGTGAAAGTTGGCAGCCCTGGCGCGTACCATTTTTTATGGGAAAGGCATTTGACCCTGGCAGACGGGGTAGAGTAAAGTACTAGGATACTGGCACATAGGCGTGGGCCTATGTCTACAGCCCAGAACACAACCTCCATGTAATCCCAGGCCACCCTGTCAAATGCCTTATTCACATCAAGAGAAAGGAAAAAGCCTTGCTGATTGCTGGACGAGAGAAAGTGATGGAAATTGAGGACTTTGATGGTATTATCCCTTGCTTCTCTACAGGGTACAAAGGCCTTTTGGTCCAGAGAAATCCAGGAGGGGAGAAAAGGTAGCAGTTTATTGGCCAGCATCTTGGCGTAGAGTTTGATGTCAACATTTAACAGGGAAATTGGTCTATAGCTGGATGAGAGTGTGAGATCCTTGCCTTCCTTTGGCAAGACAGCAATGTGGGCCTCTAAAAGTCAGTCTAAGGGATTCTGAGAATTTGGTAGGGAATTAAGGGTCTTCAAAAGCTGTGGAAGGATTAGTCCTTGGAAGCATTTATAGTATTGGATTGTAAGTCCATCTAGACCCAGACTTTTTCCTGCCTTCATGTTCTTCAGGGCTGTCTCCAGAGTAAATAATAGGTCAAATTCTCGAGCTTCTTGTTCTGAAATGGCCGCTGGACAATAAACAGCTAAAAACTCTTTAATTAATAGTTGACGTGCATCTTTATTTTGGGGTGTAGGATTGGTTGGGACAAGATTGTATAATTTCTTGTAGTGGAGCTCAAATTGTCTGGCAATATCCTCATTTCTGGTAAATGTGTTGCCTGCACCATCATGGAGATGGTGGATAGTGTGAGGGGCCTGGGAGGTGTGGATAGCTCTAGCCAACAACTTCCCACTCTTAGTGCCATGTTCATAAAACAATTTTTGATGGTGAACATAACGGTGGCTTGATCGTTTACCCAATTCCTCCAATAAAAGGGCCCTTTCATGTTTGAGTTCCTATAGTGTGGATTGTGCATACCCCTGGATCAGAGTTTGATGCTCTCTTTTGACCTTGGCAGACATTGAGAGAAATTCCCCTCACACCATACATTTGTAAGCTTCCCAAACTACATTGGGGCTAAGGTCAGGAGAAGAATTTTCTGCAAAATAATGTTTTATTGTGGTGGTTATGTGATTCACATCTGTAGGGTCCTTCAAGAGGGATGCATTAAGTCTCCATATTTTGGTGGATGTAACCGACTCCGGGAAGAGTAAGGTCACTGTTATAGGATGATGATCAGCAAATATCATTGGTTCTATTGTTGCCTGATGAAGGAAAGGAAGATCTTTTTGGGAAACAAAAAAAAATCAATCCTCGAGTATTTCTGATCAGGAGCAGAAAAAAAGGTATAATCCCGATCTTTTGGGTAGAGCGTGCACCAGGTGTTATGCAGGGCCAACCCATGTAGGGTCGTTCTGATACGCCGTAGGGCTTTATAGGTTAGGAAGGAGGTATCGAAGGATGTATCGACTAGAGGAGGTAAAGGGATGTTAAAGTCCCCCCAGGACCAAAATTCCAGAACAAACGTCAAGTAGGAGATTGTGTATTTTTAAAAAAAAAGAAACCTGATTTTCATTTTCGTTAGGGCAACAAATATTCACTAACGTGACCAGATGAGAGGCCAAAATGCCCTTTACAAACAAGTACCTCCCCTCAGAGTCAACCATGGAATCCTGAACTTGAAAGCAAGAATGCCTAGAGAAGAGGATTGATTCACCCTTATTCTTAGAAAGAGGATTTGTAGCATGTTGGACCATTGGAAAATCCTTGTTTGTGAGCTTGGGGACAGCATCTGTATGAAAATGTGTTTCTTGTAGGAAAATGATTTGGGCCCTATGTCTGGTCAATGCAGCCAAGACTTGAGATTGGTTCTCTGGTATGTTAAGGGCTTTGACATTCATAGAAAGGCATTTCCTGGTTAGAGAATGTTTGAGATTTTGAGTTTGAGCCATGTTACGATGGAGGTAGATTGAGACAGGGATAACACCAGAAAGCAGTGCAAGAAATTACAGATGTTCCCAAAGCGCAAAAACCCTGGGTGCAGTGCTGATGGTAGGTCTAGGGAAGAGTGGGATGAAGGGAGAGAGTGGGAGAGGAGAAGAAGAAAAAAAAAAAAAAGAGGTTGAGGAGGGAAGAGTAGGTGGGTGGAGAAGGAAAGAAAGGGAGATGGCGGTGTTAAGGTAGAGTGGGGAAATTAGATTATTACAGAACAGTAAGAAGAAAGATACCAAAAGTGGAGCTAGAAAAAATATTCCACTTTGATAGAGAGAAAAAGAATGCTGGAAGTTCAGCTCCCTGTTAAGGGAGTACTGTGTGGGTTTGTAGGTAAGGTTAACACACCACACTTAGGAGGACTAAATACAGGGAGTGCAGAATTATTAGGCAAGTTGTATTTTTGAGGAATAATTTTATTATTGAACAACAACCATGTTCTCAATGATTCCAAAAACTCATTAATATCAAAAGTTATTATTTTAATAAGGAGTTTTTATGTTGAACGGATTATTAAGACGTGAGGGACATAAATCAGGAGGATTCACACCACACAATTGGAATGGATGTTTGGGTGTGTCATGAGGGAATTGTCCCTCGACTTGAAGGTCGTAAGAAAAAGAGAGATAGTTTCACCTTATAAAAAAGATCGAGGTGAAAACCATAGAAAGAAGAATGACAAGACATTATTAGATTAAAGGGGTGAGATGGAATTGTGGCGGTAGAGGGAAAGAAAGGAAGAGGTGGGTGGATGAGAAGGG
>BLSH010353644.1:20007-40926 GCA_018402905.1 Glandirana rugosa | reverse complement strand
GGAAACATTTTGGACTTTGTCTTGAACTTATATAAAGCTTTAACATTCCTAGGATCATAAAGCAGTTTATGAACCATGTAGCATGGTAAGAAAATGACAACTTCCATGATCAAGTGTAAATGGCACAAATATAAAGTAACGGTGCATATAAATCACTAATGTTACTAGAATATTTAAATGAATCGTCATATGGGTCATTAACTGTAAAAAAATATTACTGTGTTTGGCGTCATTACTAGATTATCTACCTGATGTTTTTACAAACTAAGAGTCATACATGGTGTAACAAAATAGCTTGTAAAAGTTTGTTAAATGTCATAGATAGGACAAGAAATCGAGAGAAAGACAGCCAGACAGACAGAGTTCAGGAGTCTGTAGTAAGCGAGACAGATTTTAGGGGTCAGTAGTCAGTGGGGGGGGGGGTATTTATGTAAATAGTTAAAGTGGAGTTCCACCCTTTTAAAAGTCAGCAGCTACAAAACATGTACCAGCTGACTTTTAATAATCAGACACTCACCTGTCCCATGTTCCAGCGTTGCGGCCGCCCGCTGCCTCGCTTCTCTCCCCCTCCTCCGTGCAGCGCGCTGTGAATGGCCAGTGTATCTTCTGGGACCTGTGACGTGTCCCAGAAGATCGCCGGGAGGGAGGGGGACGGGTGAACCTCCTTCCTGTTCCACGGCACCAGGAGAGGAAGTGGAGCTGGGACCCCGCTCCCCCCCCAAAAAAATTACATGGCAATTGTTGCATGTCAGGGGGTCATCTACACTTAAAGCAGAAGTTCCACTTTTGGGTGTAAATTGGCTTTTAGGTTAGAAAGGAATACCACTCTAATAGCAAATGAAAGAAGATACCAGCCACATGCATTGTTTCATGAGTCAGCAGACTAATACATGAGGCATGTGTAAGGTGCTTTCTAAGTTGCTGTAACCTGTGGAAGTTAGCTGACAGAGAGGTACAGGGATTCTGAAGGGATGGAGGAAGGTACTATGCCTGGAAGAGAGAAGGTGAGGTGGTATGGGGTAAGTGAGGCAGTATGGGGGGTAGGTGAGGCAGTACAGTAAAGTAGGTGAGGCAGCATGGTAGAGTACATGAGGCGATATGGAGGTAGGTGAGACAGTATGAAGGGTAGGAGAGGCAGTATGAGGGGTAGGTGAGGCTATATGGGGGTAGGTGAGATAGTATGAGGGGTAGGTGAGGTAATATGAGGGGTAGGTGAGGCAGTATGAGGGATAGGTGAGGCAGTATGAGGGGTAGGTAAGGCAGTATGAGGGATGAGGTGGGAAGACATTTTTACAAGTACCAGCAGCAGGATATTCAACTCCTCTGAGTCCCTTAGTGCCACTGGTCAGCCTGGAACATTTGTGCAGGGCCCGTCCTGTGTCCCAGTTTCTTGCCTGCAGTGATGTCACAAACTGGCCGGGTAGTTTTGATGGAGGAAGTTCCGTCCTTCCCCTCCTCCTTCTCTGAATGTTGGGGCCTGGGGGAAGGGCAAGCACATAATTCATTTCTAAGATCGGCTATGTCCTAGCAACCAATCTTGTGCTTGCCCCGCACCCAGGCCCTGACTTTCAGAGAAGGAAGAGGGAGGGAGAAGTCTGGGTACCACACTGCCGCTGATGCTCAGCCTAAATTCTCTGACAAATCGGATTGCTGAGGCTGAGCGGCGCAGCTCAATGTAGCAGCAGGGACTAACTTGGCATTTGGGCAGGGTGCTCTGGGGGGGTTCAGACCCCCCTAACCCCCACTTATCTATGTCCCTGCAGTGGAAAGTAGGGAAACCAGAGACTGCGGCTCCGCCCTAGGTGGCAGTGCACTCTAGGCGGCTGCCTAGTTCACCTAGCGGTATCACTAGCTCTGCTCACATGCAAAAATTGTGAAAGCACTGGCAATGTTTTAAGTCCTGCTTTTATGAAGGCATTGGTGAAAGCAGTGGCACAAGGCGTACAAGGTACAAGACATACAGCATCTATAGCAGGAGGTCTTAGAAAATTCCTAGTGCCTGGGAACACTGTGTCTCCATTGTGGAGGATGGTTTAACCTGTTAACATGCTGCTCTCCTGAAACAGGGGAAAGACCAGCAAACTTTTCTTGATAAGGTAGAAGACCTGAAAAATCATTCTAAGAGAAACAATCTCTATATCATTGATCGCCCAGAGAGTTACACAGTGAGTACACTTCTTGAAATATGCTCTACCCGCATTCATGAGAACTTGGAGATCACAAGGGCCCCCAATCACATCACATGTTCCTCATTAAAGCAAATTTGCTTTCCCAAGACATGACAGACTCAATGGAAGGATAATTATGATTTCATTTTTCTACCTACACTGTTTAATTGGCCATAGATGAACTGAATTTTGACCACTTCAGCAGGAGCTGGCCAAATTTCAATCTAGGTGTGGCCACCCTGTTTGACAAAAGTCAGTCGTTAGAATGTCATGTCATGCTTCTGCTTTTTCTTAGCTAGACTTGACTATCTCTTTTGCACTTGCCTTCATAAACAAAGGGACAAGCTACTGTGCCTGGCAGTCCCACATGTCAAGGGACAACCCCACCATGTTGAGGGATTGTGATCTGGTATGGTTCAGGAAGGGTGGAGCACTTTCACCCCCCTTTCCCGGCCAGCTGTGCTGCCTGCTTGCCTAAGGTTATGGATTTTAGAGGAGACCCCATGCTTTTTTTCATTTGTTTGCATGAGGTTCCCTTTAAAATCCATAACAGACATAAGGGGCCTGGTATAAATTATAGGGGGAAGCCACACTGTTTTTTTTTTTACAGCATCCCTTAGTTTATCCATTTGTTGCCTGAGGGGGATGAAACGCTGGGGTTTATTTACTAAAGCTGGAGAGTGCAAAAAATGGTGCAGCTGTGCATGCTAGCCAATCAGCTTCTAACCTCAGCTTGTTCAATCAAGCTTTGACAATAAAACCTTGAAGCTGATTGGTTTCTGTGTGGAGCTGCACCAAATTTTGCACTTTCAAGCTTTAGTAAACCAACCCCACTGTGTCATGTAACCAGCTAACACATGTCTTATCTGCTGCCTACCTTTGTTGCATGTGTCCAGTCAGAGGCCGGGCCTCCCTCACCTGTGTGCTTTAGTAGGCCCTCCTCAGCTGGTCTCCATCCCAGGCCTTAATTGGTAACAGGATATAACACCTGGCAGTGCAGGGCCGTATTGCTGATCAACGGTTGTCCATGTTTGGCTTGTGTGTGGCTGTCTCAATCGTTTGCTCTGAGTCTTATCCATGTTCTGACCTTTGGCTTGTCTGACTATCCCTTCCTCCCTGATACCTCGATCTTCGGCTTGTTCTCGGTTTCTTCTGTCTGCTTGTAGCCCTGACCCTTCGCTATCCCACTGACTATTCTTACTATTTCCTGTGCTGCTGCTCCCCCTCTACCACCTGTAAATAGCTCGAGCGTGAGCTAGGGGACTCCGGGGGCCGCGACCTGGATCCAGTTGCAGCCAAATCCACCCTCACCACTAGAGGCTCTGGTGAACACCCACTGGCTCTTAGATTCTGCACCCTGGGGAAACCGATGCACTAGCTCCCTGTGTTTCAGTGTCCGTGCTCTAGGGGGCCCTCTCCCCGTATCAGCCAGAACTTCTTAGCAGTCAACCATAGGTCCACAACCTTGTGGTGCGCTACACTACCCTTGGTGCGATTGGCAGGTGCTGGCTCCCTAACAACCAGGTGCCCTGAGAAAGAAGCTGTCATATTTAGCAGTGGTAGTAATACTGTTGCTTAATGTTTCACTTCACACTGCGCTGAAGGTTTGCTCAGCTGAACACCATTTTGTTTAGCAGTCCCCATAGGAATCTCCACAGACTGTACATAGTGATGAGGTCATCCTCATATTATTTACCCTGCTGGTTGAGTGTTCTTAGCCAATAATGTTAGGCCATTTTCTCTGTTGGTGAATGTTTTTCTGGTTATTATTCTTTTAGGATCAAATTTTAGGGAAGGCTACATTTGCCCCACGAAAGGCACGAAATAGAAACAGACATTACACACATATTACAAATATTATAGGTATTATCTGTTACTTTTTTGTGATGATGAGATGTTTGCAAAGCAGATTTTTTATAAACAGATCCCTCAATCTTAACCTCCTTACACTAAACTCGCCTCTTACACTGAGCTAACCCCTAGAGTGGCATAATTACCTTAGTTTCCATCTGGAGCTTCTTTATCAACACCTAGTTCCTTATTGAAATGTGACAGTACGTATTCAGATGCTTTGAAAATTTCTGATCTGATATAGAATGGTCCCCATGTTGCCATGCTTGCAAGGAAAAGATCGAGAGAGAGAGTTCATTTAATGCATAAAAAGACCATTAATGCATGGCACCCAATCAAATACTGTAGCTGCAGACATTTGTCTGGTAACATTAAAGTGATGCATGTTTAAAATAAAAATGATTATTATTTTTTTTTTTCATAAAATATGTTACTTGGTAATGTTATTGCAAGATAGTCCATATGTTGGGGTTAACCAAAAAATTAACATTTTATGATAGTGATTTTTTTTACATGATTTAGTGTGCGAATAATAGCTTCTCAATCATAATCATGAACATATTTTACTATAGTCATCAAGAGAAAATCTTCTGGCAACACTAATTTAAGTATTACTACAAACATGCAAATGAGGTTTCTTAATTATGGTTATTTAATGCTTCTCCTAAACAAAGCTCTTCAATATCAAACATGTCAAAGAACTGCTCTCATTATGAGGTTTCACTTGTATATTAAAAACTAACCACAATCAAATATGTTACGGAAATGTCAACCTTTTCATTTTTAACAACTCTGAAGGCTAATACATTTTTCTGGCATAAAAAAGAGTTGGCAGGTAAAATGTTTGGCTCGGTATATGTAAAACAAAAAACTTTTTAAAGCTTTGGATAGAGTGGGGAAGTGCCAGAACTCCTGGCAGGTTTATGTTTCAGGTTGTGTCCTCAGTGGGGAGATTACCCTCAAAATGAGAATAAAGAGGCTTGGGAGGTGGGAGGGTAGACTCAAACACTGTCTTTCTGGCTAATTGGCTAATCAAATCAAATCTTTTTAGGGGAACCCCCTCTCCCTTGCTGGGAAACAGCATAAACATTAAAAAACTGTGCTGGCAGAAAAGTAAAATAATATACTTACCTTTGTTAAGTATAAACTGTCTGTTGCATAGAAAATAAAAAAAGGAAAAAGAAATGCCCTTCAGGGCACATCCACACTTGAGAATGCACCCTTAATGTATATACAAATGAGAACATGCACCTTCTGGTTGCCAAAAACTGTTCTCATTTACTGCATAGCTATACATTTTTTAAAGAAATACTCTTACATCAGGTTTCAACTAGCTGAGACAGAATAACAGAGTGAGATATCACTCGAGAAGACCTCCCAGCATGGTCCTGCATCATTACCATTCTCTGGGATCTCAATGAAAAGAGGTTGACTTTAACCCTGAGCTACAGGAGCCAGAGGAATGGTAAGTATATCATCTAACTAACTTCAATAGTTTTTTTTTTTTTTAATATGTATGCTGCTTTTTTAGAAAGAGGAAGGATGATTACAGGGTCTGCTTTGTGTCCTGGTTTTGGTTCTTCTCACTGTCATATGTATGTCCATAGGTTAGGTATGACTTGAGTGAAAAAAATAAACTTTTTAATAAGTCTGAGTATTTCAGAGTTATTTTTTAAAGGTAACAATTATAGTTGGTTTGGGTATATATTCTTCAATTATTTGTGATAATAAGGGTAAAACTAAAACAAATGTACACTACTGTACAAACGTTTTAGGCAGATGTGAAAAATTATGTGAATTAAAAATGCTTTCAGAAATAGAAGTGTTAATAGTTTATTTAAATCCATTAACAAAATGGAAAGTAAATGAACAGAAGAGAAATCTAAATTAAATCAATATTTGGTTTGACCACCCTTTGTCTTAAGAACAGCATCAATTCATCTAGGTACACTTGCCCACAGTTTTTGAAGGAAATCGACAGGTAGGTTATTACAAACATCTTGGAGAACTAACCACAGATATTCTGTGGATGTAGGTGGCCTCAGATCCTTCTGTCTCTGCATGTAATTCCAGACAGACTCGACGATGTTGAGATCAGGGCTTTATAGGAACTTTTTACAATATATTTTTTCAATGATATATATTTTTTTAATTTAATGTTTAATTCATTTTAATATCATTTTTTAACATTCTCTTCACTATGCTGTTGGGGGGGAGGCTTTGATGAGATATCTGGGTCTAAATAGATCCCTAAAGTCTAATTTCTGAGACAGAGAAAGGGACTGAGGAGACATCCCCAGTCCCTTTCTCTGTAGCCTCAAGTTGCACTGCAGATGAATGAACAGGAGACAGACCCCTGCCCATTCATGAACTTAAGCATAGTAAACACAAATATACCTGCAGCTGCTGCTGGTGGGAGAAGAAAGGGGGGCTCTCTGGAGGTACTCCAGAATACTTCAGAACCCCCCTTACAGCCTCCAAAGTGTCCCCTTAGTAATACTGTACTAAGGGCGTACTCTGGAGGAAATGAGGAAGCACTCTGGAGGATGTAAAGAGGCACTCTGGAAGCACTAAAGGGCACTTTGCAGGTACTAAGTTAGTACCTTCAGTGTGTCCCCTTACATCCTACTGTAGAGTACCCTTTAGTGTTCCTATTTAAATACCTCCTGGCCTGGTCACAACTAATGACTCAAAACACTTGTGATGTTATGTGAGGCGCCACAATGGCCGGGCGATACTTGTCGCCTCGCATGCAATCATTTTTTAGGCGTCTAGCAAGAGTCCGACACGGGTTTTGCCAGCCTCTGTGGCAGACTTCCTGTCCACTCAAACCCCTCTCCGCCTATATTTAATGACCAGGAAGAGAGCAGAGGAGAGTTCTATCCTGGATCTCAGAGGGAGAAAGCTGAGTGAGCTCTGTCTGCTAATTTGGACTCAAAGATCAAGGTTTGCACTGTGCTTATGTTTTGTGGGTGTTGGGGCTGTATAGAGAGGAACCTGATTGTTAAGTTTAGTGCCGGACGGTGAGGCTTTGTTTTCTGTTCTTTTATGTGTTTTGAGCTTGCAAACCTGCAATAATAAACCTGGCAAGCCGCCAGATTTTAAAGAAACTGACCTCCATGCTGAATCTTTTCCTCTGAAAAGTGATCCCCATGAGCTAATCACCCACACACTTTATAAAATAAAAATCCTTGTCTGTGATTCTGAACTGTGCATGCGCAGTCTGGAGCCAGCCAATTAGTGAACTGCCGAGCACGGCCCATGCCCATGGGGCGTGTAAATTTAAGCCATATTCCATTGCCCGATCTGAGCCCAGCAGTTCTCTAATTGGCTGGCTCAATGCATAGTTCAGAATCACCGGCAAGGATTTTTTTTTTATAAAGTGTCTTACCGCCAGCCACTTGTGAGTTGTGGGTGGTCAGGCTAGCAAGGGAGCCATATGTACTTGCCACTTACTTCCCCTTTATTTGCCCACAGAAATTGCAGGTGCAGCAGAAATTGTGATGACATGCCAAGCTACTGCTGAGCAAGACAAGTGCTCTTAATGTGCCCCCACTCCTATAGTGGTGCTTAACTGGTTCTGGACAGCCTTCCGCACATTTACTGTGGCAAGGTGGCCCAGCTGCATGAAATGACGTACCTGTATGTCACTTTGTGCAGCAGCCTCTGTAGGGTGCGCGCGCTGATTGGACAAAGGGGGAGCCAATCAGCAGGTCTGGCGGACATATTGTCCACTGGCCACCTGCGATCATTCCCCAGAGAAGCAGAATGACGATCTGCCTATGTAAACAAGGCACATTGCCATTCTGTCAGGGGAGAAACATAGAGATCTTGTGTTCCTGCTAAGCAGGAACACTAATCTGTGTTTCTCCAATCAGAGCATCCCCACACAGTTAGCATGCACCTCCTAGGGACACACTTAAACCTTTGATTGCCCTGTCATTTATACAGTAACAGTGCATATTTTTAGCACTGATCGATGTATTAGGCTCGATTCACACTGGGGCGGCTTCAATGGCACTCGACTCTGAAGCCGCCCCGCACAATGTGACATCAGTGTGGCTTGCAAAGGACTTCTTTATTAGAAGACAATGCAAGCTGCTCCAAAGTTGCCCACAAGTAGTGCATGAACTTTTTTCTAATTTGGAGCAACTTGAGTTGCTCTGATTAGAACGGTTCCATTGTACTGAATGGAGCGCCCCAGTGTGAGCCGACACTTAGTGTCACTTTTCCCTAAAAAAGTGTCAAAAGTGTCAGTTAGGTTCCCGATTTGTCTGCTGCAATGTCGCAATCCTGCTAAAAATCGCTGATCGCCACCATTACTAGTAAAAAAATAAATAAAAATTCTATTTAAATATCCCATACTTTGTAGACGCTATAACTTTTGCGGAAACAATCAATATAAAAACTTATTGGATTTTTTTTTACCAAAAACATGTAGAAGAATACATATTGGCCTAAATTGATGAAGAAATTTATTTTTTACATTTTTTTATTGGATGTTTTATAGCAGAAAGTAAAAAATATTGTTTTTTTCAAAATTGTCGACCTTATTTTGTTTATAGCACAAAAAATAAAACCCACAGGGGTGATCAAATACCACCAAAAGAAAGCTCTATTTGTGGGGAAAAAAAGGACATCAATTTTATTTGGGTACAGCCGTGCACATTCGCGGATTGTCAGTCAAAGTAATGCAGTGCTGTATCGCCAAAAAATGGCCTGGTCAGGAAGGAGGGTAAATCTTCCGGAGCTGAAGTGGTTAAGGGAGCTCAGGAAGATTTATATCGCCAGGTATGCAGAGAATGCTGGAGGTGTGCTGGCTGGAAAGGAGCTGCTCCAGTGGCAGTGCTTAACTTCCGTTATCAAGTCAGAGCAAAGGAGGGGGGGCACGGGAAGGATCAGAGATTCACAGTCCGTGGAATGTCCATTATCAAGTATAGGGAGAGGAGGGCAGAGGCAGACGGAGACATCGGTGGATCGGTGTGATAGCGTATACTCACGGCTCCTCTACTTGTTATCTCCAGAAGAGTGTGGGAGCTAGAGCAGAGTCAGAGCTGCCTGGGAAACCTGCAGATTGGCAGGTATGTGCTGAGAGATAGCAGAGCTCTCCCACAAGAGCTGCTCCGGATGTCAACAACACAGTCAGGGGCAGGCCCCCTACTGGCCCCGGGCCCTCGGGCAGCGCTTGATATGCCCGAATGGTCAGTCCACCCCTGGGCATGATGGATAAATATCTGCCTGTTTGTTTCAGCATTGAGGATACCATCAATCCTGACCAAATCTCCAATTCCATTTGTAGAAATGCAGCCCAAAACTTGCAAGGAACATCCACTAAGCTTCATTGTTGCCTGCAGACACTCCTTATTGTACCACTCTCCAGCCCTTCGGTGAACAAACTGCCAAATATTTTAAATTTTGACTCATCAGGCCAGATCACCTGCTGACATTTTTTGCCCCCCGGTTCCAATGTTTTCATGCATGATTGAGTCAATTAGCCTTGTTTCTGCATCAGAGGTATGTCTTTTTGACTGAAATTCTACCATGAAGACCACTTCTGGCCAGACTTCTCCAGGCAGTAGATGAGCGATCCTGGGTCCCACTGCTTTCTGACAGTTTTGTGCTGATGACACTGTTCCTTGGTAGAAGTCTGCATGTACTGTCCTTAACATTGCCAGTTTCTTTGTAATTCTTCAAAAGAACTTGAAGCACATCCTGGAACAATAGTCTGATTTGAAATCTTTGACTAGTGGAGACCTTGCTGATGTATTATAACTACCTTGTGTATTGTTGCTGTGCTCAGTCTTACCATGGTGTATACAAGAAAAAAACAGTCATTTCCAGCACTAAAGGGCCTTCATGATGGTAGGCAGCCAGGATAACAATGAATAAAGACAATGTGGATGCTGCCCTCCTCGGATGGGGTGATCCGAAAGTAACTGAAAAAAACAAGAAAAAAGGAAGGTGCGCACACCTAGTGCATTACCAGAGACAATTTAATAAAAATCAAAATGGTTTAAATACTGTTGATAAACAATGCATGTGTTTCGCAATTGCATCATGCAATGTTTCTCAATGGCTTTTTAGTGATATCTATTTGTGAGTATCCACTTTTAAACCATTTTGATTTTTATTAATTGTCTCTTGTAATGCACTAGGTGTGTGCGCCTTCCTTTTTTCTTGTTTTTTCAGTTACCATGGTGTATGACCAGTGACAGGAAAATGTCTTCTACAACCTCACCTTAGTTGCAGAGTTTGACTGTTCCTCATCCATATTGTATAGTTTTTACATATATTGTATAGTTTTACAATGCTGATTTATAAAATAATAAATTCATCTTCAAAATGTATACAGTTCATTATGACATCAATAAACCATTATATAGTATTGTTTGGTTTTATACAAACAGAAAAGTAGAGATATAAGACATCAGTTTAAAAATGTATAAACTTAAAAAAAAAATTAAAATAAAACAAAACCATTACAATTTACCTTTGTTTGCCATATTTATCTTGTGGGTCACAGAAGTACATTTCTTTTTGTTCTCCAGTGACCCAGTGTCACTTTATAGTGGGTTATTTCCCACTATCAGCTGATGAGGCAGAGCCACTCCAGGCTCTAGAAGGATCCATCTGGCTGGCTGATTGACAGCTGGCCCCACCTCTTAAGCCTCGTACACACGGGATGACGATCGTACTTACGATCGTCTCAAATCGTATGTTGGATAATGTAACTTGCATACTGACTGCACTACACGATTGTACAACCACAGAAAGAACGTTCAGGTGCATGTAATTAGCATCCGGCCGCTCCTGACTTCGGAGCATTCATGTTTTGCACAATACAACTTGTTGTACCAACTGCTCTGTACACAAGATACAACGGTCGTATGACCGCTTGTTGGTATGACCAAGTTTTCTAGTCTGCTCATACAATTCCCCTTGTACGACCGTCGTATGTCGGCTGTTCTAATCGCGCATGCGAACGATCGATTTCTCATACAACCGTCGTTTATACGACCTGTTGTATACGATCGTCGTCCCGTGTGTACGAGGCTTTAGTGCATGGCTGAAAGCCAGAATCAGCTGTGCTATCCCCTCCCCAGTCCGGTGCACCAGTGAGTGATGGTCTCCACTCTAAGCAGACCAAGAGCTGAATGATCAGCAAATGTGAGAGTGCTTAGTTCTCAGACTCAGGCCAACATGGGGCAGCTGCAGCATTACACTAATACTGCAGCACAGAGAAGAATAAGGTTGTTTTTTTTTTCATAATCTCTTACTTCACCTTTGGCCACCTGTCTACTGCCACATGTTCATGAGCGGCAAGGTGGTGAACATTTACTGTCGCAGTGCTGTTTCTAAATGGCACTGCAGAAATAACCCTCAGATGGCCAATGCACCCATTATTGCTGTGATTTGAACCAACCATCATCCAACAGCTCACATCACAGGAATGGTGTTCAGAGTTGATTTAAGCTCCTCTGTACTTCGTGATAGCTGTGATAACTAATCACAGCTATCACAAATGTAAACAGTACTGGAAGGTGCATGCATGGCAGCTCCCAAGATGGTTGCATAAGCTAGGAGCTCCGCACTTCCCCAGCCATCCAGCACACCCTGCATTGGATTGAGACCATCAGGATGACTATCAGTGGCAGCATCAGGTGGGGAAGACCCCCCAGCACAGATACATGTCTGGAGGCACGGTTTGTCGCAACCTCAGACCCCAGTTTTCTTCCTCCGAAAACCAGGCCGATTCCAAGATGGCGGCCATGCGCCAGCCACGAGATCAGGGTGCAGAGGGACATGCAGAGCAGAGGCAAGTTCTGACCCCAGCGACATTAACATATACCCCACTGATGCATGTCAGTTGTCCCCAAGTTCAAGCCCCATCATGGAATCGCTCATTGAGCGGACAATGGAGGACTACATGCTATTACCAATGGGAGTAACCTCTGCTCGCCCCAACCCTCTGACTACCCCTGGGGGACTAGGCCCAGATATAACCCTCAAGACTGCTGATCTGTTTAATAAGCTATTTCAGAACTACTAGACACAAGTCTTGCAGAAACAGAAGCTAAAATCACAGGGGATATCCGAGCCGATTTCCAAAATCTGGGTTCTAGAATGGAAGCAATTGAACCCAAATTGGATATCACAGTCTCCAGGGCTAACCAGAACACTGGCCATATTCATGTTCTACAAAAACAGCTTGACATAGCCTTGTCCAGGATTGATGACCTTGAAAATAGATCAAGGAGACATAATTTCAAAATTAAGGCCTTCCAGAGTCCATTATGGATATCTCTGCAGCGGTTCAAGATATCATTAAAAACCTTATCCCCACCATTCCCCCACATAGACTGGAGTTGGACCGGGCTCACAGGAATCTGGAACCCCCCAGGAAAGATGGCTCACCAAGAAACCTGGTGGTTAAACCTCATTTTTATGCAATTAAGGAAAAAATTATGAAAAATTCTCGTCAGCAATCCCAATTGGTTTGTCAAGGACATGCAATACAGATTTTTGCTGACCTATCTCTGTCTACAATTCAAAGGTGAAGATCTCTGAAACCTCTTCTTGCGATCCTATCCCAAAGAGATATTAAATACTGGTGGGCCTTCTCATTCGCACTTAAGGTCACCTTTAAGAGTAAAACCTACTGCTTCTCAAGCTTCCCGGATGGAGAGCCTTTCCTATTGAACCTAAAATTCATCTTGCAGGACTCGGCGATGGACACTGCAAGCTCACAATCAGGGTCCTCCAAGTGCCCAACACCCACAAGCCCATCACCCCAGTGGGGAACAAGACCAAGCGAGCTAAAGACAGTAAGCCCCCCTGTTCCTTTTCAGCTGTTTCCACACTTCTCACTCCAGGTTTTCCCAGGGGATTTTTCCTCACAAAAAAACGGATCCCCTAGTTTAAGTACTGTTTCTCCTTACTGTCTCTTTTGCAAGGTCTTCATGATCCCCAATGGACTAGTAATATCTTGAAAGCTCTACTTCATAATTTGTGCCTAAGGGTATACATGTTGGATGCCTAATATTCACAGGGTGTCCTGGGTATGTCTCCTATAAGTTGGGGGCCTTCCCGAAACACCTTGACCATAGGTCGTTGGATTGTCCTCTCCCCTTCTTTATCTTACTTATGTTCCTATTCAGACATGTTAAGGCATCCGCTCCTCAAGAGTGATCTTAATCACGAAGCACATTGAGCTTTTATGGATGCAGCTACGTTTTAACACTTGATTACTGTATTTTTTACAATTTTGTCATACCTACCAATTCCGCTACATGAAGTATTCATTTACAAGATGGCCAATAGGCTTATGCTGTTTAATGTGCATGCGTGTTTGTACATATATGGAATGTATGTTTTTACATATATGAGATTGTCTTTTTCATAAATATTTATTGCATTATGCTACTGTTTAGGACAATAAAATGGTTATACTTAATTTATTTTGTCTGTCATTTACCTCATATAAAGTCCCAAAACCCCCTCTCCAGTGCTTTGTGATTAGGGATGGAGGCATGTGTTACACACATGCTTCTTCTAAAGTTCCACCAATCCCTTTTGTTTAGGCCAGCAACTACTGTAATCTCACACTAGGGGTCTGTGCCCACTTAACCTCCCTGGCAGTATGATTATGTCGGATTTTTGCGTCTCAAAGCGGTACATTTTTTCGCATAGAAATTTGGCATTTTATATTGTAGGCCTCTAATTCTTAGGAATAACTCACTTAAATTTGTCAAAATAAGAGTCTAGTACACATCCCGGGTATGATAAAGTTTGAATCAACGAAATCATAAATTATAATATAATAAATAACTATAAATAGTTATCAAATATATTAATATAACAATACTAAAATGTATTCAATAATGTAATCAAATCAAAACACTGAAAGTTGCAGAATTGTCGTTGTCGTCACTTTCAGTGTCTGACAAATTTCCTCACAAATCAGTATCACTCAATTCTGCAAATGATTCTTATTTATTATCTCTGGTTTTTTTCTAGCTGGTCAAAAACCCTTTTTGGATTCCATGGACATTCTCAAGTTTCCAGGCAGAAAGAATGGCATATATAATATAAAAGTGCATGCAGGGCACTGGACAAACCACTAGGGACAAAGGGGATGTGAAATGATTTGATACAGTAATGTAATCTTACAGATTACAGTGTACTGTATATGTTGTGTGTGTTTCACTTTTTGAATTTGCCGCCAGGCTCCGCCCCCATGCGACGCTCGCAAGGAACGGAGCCCGGAACCCAGAGGCATCAGGTGAAGATTCCGCCAGAGGACCCAGCGGGGGGACATCAGAGGATCCACGGGACAAGGTAAGTAACGCTGCCTGAATCCAGCTATGTGATCCCGAGTGTGGCTCGGGGTTACCGCTTTTGGTAATGAAAATTAACCCCCGAGCCACACTCGGGATAACCACCAGGGAGGTTAAGTTCAGATTGGGTTATGCCCTGCCTTGCTTTGTTTTTTGCCCTATCTCTCCCTCAAACTCCCCCCCACCTTCTTTCCCCAGTTCCCTTCCCTTTCTTTTCTTCTCCCCTTTCTCCCTGTTACAATGACCCTGGCACATAAGTTGTTAACCTATAGGTTTTGATTCTTTCAAAAGCTAATTGTACTTTATGCTTAGCCCAAGGGTTGGCTGCGGCCAGGGCAGTTGTATTTCGCCTCCTCCCACCCTGCAGTTATGGTTTCTCCACGCCCATATGGTGGGATTCTAGCCCTCCCGGAGGGTGAGGATGCATTGTGTTAGTTGACTGGAGAGAGTTTTTCTCCTCCAGTCACTCCAGGCCTCCACTAGGCCTGTTTGTGCTCTCTATTCTTCATTCTTTCATTTATGGTTCTAACTCTTTTTCTTTTCCAGCCAGCTGCCAGACGCTCCCCTTTCTGCCACAATATCTTAGGGGATTTGGCCTAGCAACCGGTTTCAGAGTCTGC
This sequence comes from Glandirana rugosa, assembly GCA_018402905.1. NCBI lineage: Eukaryota > Metazoa > Chordata > Amphibia > Anura > Ranidae > Glandirana > Glandirana rugosa. The sequence continues at coordinate 25,950 of BLSH010353644.1, read as the reverse complement.
AGCACGCAAGAGTAAGTGACAGTGGACTGGATGGTTGCTCCATGGCCTGTGAAACAATGCTCAACCCTCTCCTTCGTGTAATTTCCCAGTGGTTAAACTCCCCAATGAAACAATGAAAAGTCTTTCATTTCTACCATTCCCAAACAATAGATATAGTTCTTCTACAAGAAACACACTTTCCAAAGCAGTGAAGTCCCTCTTTTCTCCATGCAAACTACCCCTTGTTTTTCCTTGCCAATTCGGAGGATAAAACTAGGGGAGTTGCCATCTTGTTCTCTAAAAATTGTAAATTTACACCACAATTGGAACAGAGACCCAGAGGGCAGATTCAGCCCAGTGAAGGGTGTCCTGGACGATCACTTATACTTGTTTTGTCTCTTATTATGCACCCAACAGAGGACAAACTAAATTCTTTCAGACAATGTTCCAAACCCTGTGGGGGTATCGTGGTTTATGGGGGCAATTCAAACACTGCTTTTGACCAGGGATTGGATAAGACCAGGCCCCCGAGTTCACAACTCATTCGCCCTACTAAAGGTAGTTCCAAAATTGTCAAACTAATCTTCCAACAAGGCCTAGCGGATATATGGAGAGAAATGAACCCTACAAAACGAGACTATATACATTTCTCGAGCCCACACCAATAGTATGCCAGAATAGATCATATTTTCATTTCCACATCCCATATACCCTCGGCAGTAAAATCCTTCATCACGGATAATGGTCGGATGACTCCATGGTCTTGCTCTCGCTGCGTAGAAGTTTAGAACGCCCAAGTCTCTCCCATTGGAGAATTAACGAATCAATCCTGAGTGACCCCATTCTAGTGTTAGAACTAGATAAGGTCTTAAAAGCATACTTCCTCCTCAATGATGTGGAGGGATTCTTGGCAGAGACACTTTGGCCAGCACACAAAGCAACGATCTAAGGAAAGTTCATTCAGATTGCGACCCAGATAAAAAGGGAAGTTTTGACGATATAAAAAGACTTGAGAAAGAATTCTCATCTTTGCGTTCTAAACATAAAAGAGGCCCATCTAAGGTCTCTATTGTTCAACTAGACACAATGCGCCTTACCTTACATTTAGCTTTCACGGCTAAAGCGGAAAAGAGCATTTCATGGAGTGGGGAAAAATTTCAGCTATCAAAGAGATAATATCGGCCCCATGCTAGCCTCTAAACTCGCTCCCAAAATGCGCTCTTTTACATTATACATCCAGTATAGCCTCGTTCCTAGATAACCTCCCATTTCCAGTTTTGGAGGATAGTCATCGGCATAAACTGGAGGCTCCCATCACAGCTGAGAAAGTACTGGAAGTAATAAAAAACGTAAAGGGGGGCTCCACCCCTGGCCCTGATGGTTTTTCCGTGCTGGTTTGCTGGTATTTTAGCTCCTCCCCTTACTAGGTTCTTTAATTCCAAAAAAGAAGGGCGAACCGTTCGATGGACAACTAAATACGGCATACATTTCGGTTATCCCTAAACCAGATAAAGACATGGGGGTTGTGGGTAATTTAGAGACCTATATCATTGATAAATAACAATATAAAGATCCTGACCTAGATTCTAGCAAATCACATTGCCTCCTTTATAAGTCTCTACATACACAGGGGCCAGGTAGGCTTTATCCCTGGAAGACAAGGTCCTGACCAGGTGAGGAGAGCAATTGATATAGTCCCACTTCTTCAATCTGGCTGGGATTGAGGCCATCGCCAAGAAGGTATGCTTCTTTCAATTGATCTCCAGAAGGCCTTTGTCTCCTGGTCTTATCTCTTTGCAATAATGCAGAGCTGGGGCTTTTGTCAGAACTTCATGGGGTTATTGGGAGCCCTTTATTCCAACCTGAAAGCCTGGGTCAGACTACAGGGCCGTTACTCGGAACCCATTAAAATTGCTAGAGGCACTCGACAGGGATGTCCGCTCTCACCATTAATCTTTGCTATAGTGATTGAAACGTTACCAATAGCTATATAGCACCCAGATATTAAGCGGGTCCAATGTGGTCAGCGGATTCATAAATGTGCCTTTTTTGCAGACGATCTGCTCCTTTTTGACGCCTCCCTGATTACTTCCCTCCCTAACATCTACAAGCTTCTAGATGATTTTGCTAAAGTCTCGGGCCTTCATGTAAACCTTTCTAAATCCCAGGCATTAAATGTTTCCCTTCAGCACACATTGGTGACGCAGATGAAACATTCATTCAAATTCGAATGGAGTGATTCAACCATCCGGTATCTAGTGATAAATCTCACTATCAAGACTGAACAACTATATCAGGCTGATCCCCCCCATGTTCCATAAACTGGAATCTGACCTTAGAACTTGGACGCAATACAAACTGTCTTGGGTGGGTAGAGTCAATTCTGAATGTTATACAATGCAACAGTTGTGCGACAGTTGTCCATTATCACCGGTCAAAGCCAAAGTCAAATCCAAGCACCCATCCAAAGTAGCTTCAAAGTTGCATCAAAGTTGCACTCCAAAGTCATTGCAACTTTGGAGTCGTACAAGTGTGAATGGAGCATTACACTGAACCCAATGCTGTCTGTGATTTGGAACTAATAAATAATCATTCATTCATTGGTTCCTGCTTCCTCTGTTGTGAGAGGAAGGAGAAGGCCCTTAAATGTAAATAGTAGTACTGTTCACATTTCCCTTTCAATGATTTTTATTCACTTTTCAATAAAACTTCATTACAGAAGGAAAAATGACATTGGCAATCTGTTAAACAAAAGACAGTGAAACAGACTTGTATTATAGTAAGCATGCCAACAATACAGAAGATTTAGTTCAGCTTGATCGGTGGAGATGAGAGTAACTGAGTGTATTGAAGACCCTGACCCCTTCCCCCGACACCCCTATTGGGTACACACTGTGTCTTGGGACCGTAGGAAAGATCACCAACCTTTATTTATCACACTATAGCATTGCACAACCTTTGTCAATGTTCTCCACATTACTCCATACAGTAGGGAGATATTGAGAAGTCCAGTGTGCTAAGTGAGTACATAAAAAATTAACTTGAGAAACGTATTGCTTAAAACAAACACAAAACCGTTATCAGAAAGCAGAGGAGTGACATGTAGAGAGTTAAAAGTAAAAAGAAAAAAAAAGGGGGGGGGGGGCTGTCAAGCTCCAAATACTGCTTTCCCTGGGCAACTAATGGCTCCTGAAATTAGACATCCAGCGCAGCTCATAACTAGTATACATTAGAATTGAGATCCCGATTTTTAAAGCAGGAAAGGAACTCAATACTTCAGTGTCAAAGTCATAAATCAGTGTTATCTTATAGAGTAATAGAGGTAGTAGTATAGGAAAGAATTACAGAGCAGGGAAAAGAATAGAGAAGAGTAGACAAAGGATCACCAGCCACCTAGACGTTCACCCCTCTGCTTAAGAACAGCTAATTCCTGGAAGCAAGGAATAACCACATGGTGCGCCCATGGTTCCCATATAGCTTCAATTTTTTTAACTGAGTGCAGAAGGGTTATGACCATTTTTTCTTGGGCAATTAACCAAGATACCTTCCTCTTAGTTGCTAAGATAGAGACCTTGGATTGCTTCCAAGCCTTAGCTATGGATATTTTGGCTCCTAGCTGAATAAAGAAGATTAGCTTCTGGGTATGCTTGGGAACTTCCAGGGTGGGGAAATTAAGGAGGGCTATGCATGGGGTTTTGGGGACTGAGTAGCCGGTGACTTTGCGGATTAGGTGAAACATCTTGTTCCAAAACCCCCTAATTTTTGGGCATTCCCACCAAACATATATCATCCTGCCTAGCATGTGACATCCTCTGAAGCATAGCGAGGAAGAAGAGGGAAAGATGGCAGCCAGTCTTGTAGGGACTAGATACCATCTTGTGAGAACCTTAAGACTGTCTTCTATTAGGGAGGAGTTATAAATTCATTTGAAGGATCTGGAGAAGGATTTATGCCAATCCCAAGTCCTCTTGAAGATCATTCTGCCACGCCACCATGTATGGTAGTTTGGTAGAATTCCTTGCCAGTGAATTCCTTGTTTGTGAGACAAAGTGGGGGACATGATTGGGGGTCGATTCTTTGGGGGGGGCACCACAGAAGGTAGTCCAATGTGAATGTTGGGGTTGCTTGTCTCTCTATGAGAACCTAATCAGGTTTCTCCAATCGAGAATAGACATTGGACAGCTGTGCCAGCTTCGCTGTTTGGTAATACCATAGTGAATTTGGAAGTCCCAGTCCTCCCAGGGATCTAGGCTAAAAAGGATGCGTTGCGAGAAGCGATACCCATTTTTGCCCCATATAAATGTAATTATCTTTCCTTGGAAGGACCTAATGTGGTCTCTTCTAATTGGAACTGGGAGAGAGCGAAATAGGTAAAGCATTCGGGGGAGCAGAGTCATCTTAACAGATATGACTTTCACACAACTTTTGAGGGTTAACATTGAAGTGTATGGCTCTCAAGTGACATGAAAGTCCGACCAAAGTCGTGCATGAACTACTTTGAAGTTGCTGCAATTTTAAGTTGCACATATATGAATGGTTATCATTGGAAAACATGGGGAAGGACTTGTCATGCAACTTTGATGTCCAAAGTTGCACGACAAGTCACACAAGTGTGAATGGAGACTTAAAGGGTGATGACTATGGGATTATTTTTCAACACTTTAACCTCCCCCTACTCATTTGTACATCAGATCTCCATACTGAGTTTATGTGACCCATACATTAAGTCTTCACCTCCCTGTTCTGCATATCTCCAAATTAGCTCCCTCATCTCCATCCTCCCCCTGTATGTGACCTGTATATTAACCCTTTTACAATCTCTTCTTTCTGTTTATGACTTGTACAAGCAGTATTTAGTGCATCATTACCAAGCTCCATGCATGTTTTTGCCACCTCAAAACCAACATGTTTTTTTCATTTCAAAAACAACTGCGGAAACAATTTAATTTGGGGTGCCTACTTTCCAAAAGGGGTAATTTTGGGGATATGTGTATTGTCCTGGCATTTTTATTTAAACAGAAAATAAGAGAAATTTATTTAAATTCTTTTTTTAGTCTATTTTCCTTCATATATTAAAAAATAAAAAAAGAACAGTGGTTATTAAATACCACCAAAGAAAGCAATATCTGTCTCAAAAATATTATATGAAATTAATTTGGGTACAGTGATGATGCATGATGGCGCAAATGTCATTTAAACTATCACAGTATGCACCGGCTCTGAGCTCTGCTCCGTCTAAGGTTATAGTTAGCAATTACCAGTAATTACAGGACCACCAATAACTAACTCAAAGCAAGGAAAGATACAGGGAACCACACTGAATATCAACATTTTGGCCTGTATGTCCCCCAAAATTTAATCATACAACACTATCTATTCCCCCACCAGCAGACGACCAATCAACCAAAGACAAGAAAGCAGGTGGCAGGCACCATCATGCTATCTGCCAACAAGCAAAGAGCCCATCCTCTTAACCTACAACTGCCCAGTTACTGATATTCAACCCCAACCTCACGGATTCCTGCACCTTCTTTCCCATCTGTTCCTCACTAGGAGGTTCTGAGATGTCACAGGATTCAATTGCCATGGGTGAGGTAGACTTTTTGGCATGTTTATGCCTTCTTCCTTCAAAGACAGAGATCAAGGCAAAATTAGAGACATTTACAAATCATATAGATGGAGTACTATATAAGGAGATTGCAGAGACCAGAAATGAAGTGCTACAAAAATATACAAGGCTGACTGCCCAGGAATTTACTACTTTGACCCAAGATGCTTCTCTTGTCACGTTTTTGGGGTTGTGTTCGATATGTGCAAAGAGAGATCACACAAATACTTAAAAATATAACATTTATTACAAGTAATGACAGATACAGATAAAGATAAGTGGGTACCGTTAACTTAGGACACTGTAGAGTCTTGGAGGATCACTCCTTGTCTACCCTTTCTTCCACGTCCTTAGGC
>BLSH010353619.1:84904-95327 GCA_018402905.1 Glandirana rugosa | reverse complement strand
CGGGTAATACAAAGATCAAACGTCCCCTTACATCTCCTTCATTTGGGGTAGTCCCAAATGAACGAGATTAAAGAGCAAGTAAACCCTGATGGGGTTTACTTCCTCTACATTCCCCTGCAAACTAGAAACATAATGGGCTACTATGCATCGCCTGCGATGTCCCCTGTGCTGGCGGCGTCTATCTTCAGCCCCTCTTCCAGGGCCGCGACTCTGGCTCTGTGACTGGCCGGAGTCGAGTGACATCACGCCCGCGCATGCGCACGGGAGCTGCCAGTCACGGCACGATCTCAGTGAAGAAACGGCACGGAGGCCATTTCTTCACTGCGCATGTGCCAAAATGATGTCGGCACAGCTTCAACACTGCATATCTCCTTAACCATGCAGGTTTGGGAGATATGCAGAGCACCTACAGATAAGCCTTATTATAGGCTTACCTGTAGGTTTTTTTTTTAATCCAACAAAAAACTTTTATTGGTATAGCAAATCAAACAGTGATGCAGGATAATACAAGTACATGAGGAATAAAATTCTCTACCTCCATTACGCAGTCAGTACATTCACAGATCTTCGACTCTATTTGTACATTTGTATGATACACAACAATATTTGTTTTCGTTTTCCCTCTTTAACCTGCTGTGGGGTATGTGTGATTCTGCTCCTCCTCCTTAGAAACTAGTCCCATAGGGGTCAATTCCAGGGACTCTAATCTAGGGTGATCTGCTACTCGGTCTGTGTGTTGTCTATCAATCCTGGATCACATCCGCTGAAGATGCGGAGTCCAGCCACCTGCTCCATATTTTGTAGTATTTATTGGGACAGTTCCTGTGCTGGTATAGAAGTTTTTTATAGGGGAGTGTTTGATTGACTGATGTCATCCATTCCTGAAAGGTCGGCACCTCTGTCCTAAGCCACTTGCGAGCAATCATTTGCCTGGCCATAAACAATGTTTCCTGCATAAATGTGTGTAAACATCTATTCTACTCCTGCTCGGGCAGAAGTCCAAGCAGGCATTGTTTTGGGCAGAGGGTCAGAGGGGATCCCATGACATCATGCAGAAAGTCGACTATCTGTTTCCAGTAGGTTTGGATTGTCGGGCAAATCCACATGAGGTGAAAGAAAGAGCAATTGTTATCTTTACACCTAGGGCACTGGGGCTCCTGCTCAGGTTTGTATTTGGCCAGACGGTTGGGGATAAGGTAGGATCTATGTATAATATAGATTTGTGTTAATCTGTCAGACATTTTTGGGGAAACCAGTTTACAGGCGGACAATATATCTGACCATTCCTCGTCCTCCAGCTCGCCAACCTCCACCTCCCCCTGCGCCTTGAGCCCAAAAGCGAGCCCCGATGCTGCGAGGGGCGAGGAGAGCAGCGTAGCAGATGGAGGTTAGGCCCTTGGGATCCTCACCACCGAAGGTGCTTATCATGTCAATTGGGGTCAAGTCTGGGGGGCCATCGTCAAACTGACATTGCAGCGCATGGCGGAGCTGTAGGTAAGGAAAAAACATTGAGTTAGGTAAAGTGTATGTAGTCTTTAGTTCCAGAAAAGTCTTGACACCAGTGATATCCATCACCTGGCGTAAATACCAAATTCCTTGGTCCGTCCATAGGTCAGCATTTGGTATCATGAGAAGTTCTGAAAGTTTACTGTTTCCCCAGAGTGGTGTGTGGGCATTTATAGGGGGATCCCTAATCGCTGGATGGTCAAGCTCCAAATCCTGCAGTGGTGGTATAATGTGTCTGGAGATCTCCCCACCCCCGTCAGAGCAGCCACTCCACCAAGCAGTATCTGAAAGGGGTGTGTCAGTCTTCTAGAGAAACACGAGCATGTCATCTGGAGGTACCGAGTTTTGTCGTCCTTGTCCAGGTAGAAAAAGTGGGACAATTGGGCTGCTAGTAGAGTTGGAGATCTGGCAGTGCCACGCCCCCTAGATCCATGGGTTTTTGTAGGGTGCGCCATGATAGCTTGTGTCTAGAGGCCCCCCAGATGAAGGAGTTCAGTATAGAATCCATTTTCTTAAATACCCGTAGGGGCAAGTAAGAGGGGGAGTGCCAAAAGATATACAATAGTTTTGGCAGCAGGATCATCTTTACTAAATTCACTCGACCCATGACCCCAAGAGGTAGTCGTGCCCATACCTGCGTTTTGGCCTTGATTAGAGTGTAAAGGGGTTCCACATTTAGTCTGATGTAGTCTAGGGGTTTTCTAGAGACCTGTATCCCTAAGTATTTGATCTGGCTTGCTCTCTGGAGCAGGAGGTTAGCCTGCTCCTGTGGTGGAGCTGTAAGGTCTAAGGGAAGTATTTGAGATTTCTCCCAATTTATCTGGAGGCCCGAGAATTTTCCGAAGCTCTCAACAAGGTGCAAAGTTGTGGTGAGAGGGTCCCGCGTCCTCCAGGTATAGTAGCATATCATCCGCGTATAGGCTAAGTGTCTCGGTTTGGTGTCCACAAGTGAGCCCCCTTATGCCTGGATGTGCCCGGATAGCAATTGCCAGGGGCTCCACTGCCAGGGCATATAGCAGAGGGGATAGCGGACAACCCTGTCGGGTACCTCTGTATAGTGAAAATGGATCTGACGTTCTCCCATTAAACAGAACCCTGGCCACTGGCGCTTGATATAGCAGCTGTATCCATTTTATGAATTTTGGCCCGAACCCAAATCTGCGCAGGCATTCCCAGAGGTACAGCCAGTTGACAGAGTCGAAGGCCTTTGCTGCGTCCAGGCTCACCACCACTCTGGTACCTATTGAATCGTGGGGAGCCTGGAGGTTTAGGAAAAGCCGACGCAGATTGAAGGCCGTGTTTTTATGAGGCATAAAGCCGGTTTGATCCGTGTGGATCAAAGTTAAAATTACTTTAATCAGTCTAAGGACGAGTACTTTGGCCAGGATCTTAATATTCGTTTGAAGGAGAGAAATGGGCTGGTAGGATTCGGGTAGGGAGGGGTCATTGCCAGGTTTGGGTATCAGTATTATTAGAGCTTCTTTCATGGAATCTGGGAGCGTAAAGGTGTCGAACATATACCGAAATAATTTTTGTAGGTGTGGTACAGTTACCTCTCTAAACTGGGTATAGAATTCTAGGGGGAGTCCGTCAGTGTCAGGGGCCTTGCCCCCTGCCAAATTAGCTATAGCTTCCTCTATATCGTCGGACGTAATGGGGGCTTCTAATTGTGCTACTTGGGACTGAGTTCGTTTTGGGAAGTCCACGGGGTGTGGAAAATTTGCTAGGTCGTCCTGAGTATTATGGGTGTGGGAGGAGTACAGGGTAGAGAAGAATCTGTAGAATTCTTTGGCCACTAGGTCAGGGTCAGATATAATATTGCCGGCGGAATCACGAAGTGACGCGACCACCGGGGGTTTGTGGTCTAAGTGAGCCAGGTAGGCCAGTAGTCTGCCCGCTCGCTCACCATGTTCAAAGTTTTGCTGCCTGGAAAAAAATATGTTGTTTAGCTTTGTCTAGCAGCAGGTGGTTGATTACACGGGCCTGTGCTTTGAGGAGCGTTGCATTGTGAGGGGAGGGTTCTGCCTGGAAAGTCTGTTCCAGCACCTTCAGATGGGCCTCAGCCTGGGACACAACCTCTTTAGATGATCTCTTGTATCTGGAGATGCAGGTAGAGAGTATGGTCTTGGCGTGGAGTTTAAACGACTCCCACACCACTGTCTGGGTGGTCGACCCTACATTGATGCTAAAGAAGTATGTCCACTCCTTCAGAAGGGTGTCAATATCGGGTAGAACAGAGAGCCAAAAAGGGGTCTCAAAGCCTGCGTCGCATAGGTGGGGTAATAGGTGAGGGGATACAAAGATAAGATCTATTCGGGACATAGTAGAGTGGGACTGGGAGTAACATGAATAGCGGCGCTGGGTAGGGTATTTATGTCTCCAAGTTAAGTTCCCGCATCATGTGGCCAAATCTGGTCAGAGTAGGGGTGTCCGCGTCTGTCGAGTCCTGACCAAACCTATCTAGAGAGGGGTTTACCACCATATTGAAGTCCCCGAGCCATATGGCTGGGACAGTAGGGTATTGTGACATGAAATCTAGACTGTCCTGCAGTACCGTAAACTGAAATGGGGGGGGGGCATAAAATGCAAGGATAACAAGTTCATAGGCATTGACCATTGCATGCAGGAATACAAATCTGCCCTGAGGGTCCAATCGCAGGTCCAGCAACTGGAATCGGGTGCGTCTGGTCACCAGGATCGCCGCACCCCTAGAGTAGGGGGTGTAGGGAACCTGGTACACCCATCCGAGCCAGGGCCTCTTTAGGGCAAGTTGGAGGGAGCCTGTAAGATGTGTCTCCACTAACACTGTAATGTCTGCTCCCATAGCCTTTACCCGGGAGAGAACAGCCAAGCGCTTAGATCTAGCACACAGACCCCTTACATTCCAGACAGTCAATTTAACAGGAGCCATATTGTGTATTGTATGTTCTGACAGCCCATGGGGCGCACCCCACATCTCGCGGCGTTTAACTGGAGCCTAGCATTTTGTGCGGCTGGCTTCGTAAATGCCCCATGAGCTGCAGATCCACAGCGTTGCGATTGCACCAATTGCGCAGCTTGGAGTAGTATATATATTGCAATCAGGTGACTGTTGCTACGACATCTCACATGTACATATTCCTCCTTTAAACAGAGTGCCATACCATTAAGTGACAAAAACATAAAACAAAATAAATACAAAAAAACCCAAACAGTAAAACTAGAACCTTGTCTCATCCATCTTGTAGGCATCTGTAATGACAATAGGTTCATGACGTACACTGGACCTGAAACCGCTGTGCGGGGAAACGAAAGACATCCCAGCAGCGGCACCCGGCCAGGGAAACATATCTTAGGCACCATGAATACAAAAAATCACTGCGCTGAATAAATAAATAAATAAATAATAAATAATTGTGATAAATTGAGCAGCTGCTCTGTGGGTAATAACAATCATAAAGGTCTACTATAAACTGCGGCGCTAAAGTTAAATGAATAAACTCATACGATTAAATACAGGAAAAAGTGCTAGTGCAAAGTAACAAAAGTGCAACATTGTATAAAAGTGCAAATGTCCTCTTTGGTTTAAAGCAGCTACGATGTTTTCAAAACAAAGTCCTCCACCATTGATCACCGCATGTGTGTGCACACTTTGGCGGCTCACCAGAAATCAGAAGATATATCAGCTTATCTCTCCAAAGTAAATGGGGCTCATCAACTTCTTAAGGGTCACCTCCATAAGGACTTGATACTCAGAGATCAGAAGGCACATCAGCTCCTCAACTTCACAAGGATCACCACCACAAAACTCGTTAATCTCCAACACAAGCACTCATGGGAGACAAGCAAGGAAAACCCTCATAGTGTATCTCTTGGTAATCAAACATTTATGCAAACAGCACCAAATGTGCTTACATTATAACAGTTTAAAAATGCCAGTTTCTTTAAAAAAGACTTCCTACCGCCCGGCCGTCCAGCGCTCCACTCCTCCAGCTCCTGAGTGTCCCAGCCGTCGGTACAAGGCTTCGCCTTGGGTCGCCGTGTAGCCACGTCTGACACGTTTCATCACTTCCGACTTGATCACAGGGCTGGCCACACAGCGATCCAGGCCCTCCTATATAGTGGTAGCCTAACACCACTAGACGTCTCCGGTTGAGTAACCTCCATCTCCACCGTACAAGCGGTTCAGCACAAGCCGAATAACTGCTAATTAAATATGTGTGTATAGCAGGAGGTGTAAAAAAGGTAAAACCTATAATATAAAGTAGACACAAACTCTACCCGGAGAGGCCATACAGAGTGCGCATGCATCTTGATATAAAACCAAGCAGCAAAATCTGCAACCCTTCTAACACGAAGCATATTAAATTCACTGAATGTATATTGTATTGCAAATACAAGATAGGGTAATGACTCAATGTACCCCACCTTGTACCTAAAATTAGTAGATAAAACTATAGGATAATCCAAGATCAAGAATAAGAACATAGATAAAGTCCAAATAAAATACCAATAGGATAACCATAACAAGTCCACTATGGATAGTCCTAGCATATGATCCTCATTAAATTTTATATTCACGAAGATAGTGACGGACCAGCAGGATATCATGGTCCACAATAAAGTGCAATTGATATATGAAATTTAAAAGAATAAAAGAAGACCAAAAGAAATGGGAGAAATCCAAAATGTCTAAAATATTAAAAAGAACCAAAATGTCTAGAATTGAGTTAAAGCTTGATTAGGTTGTAGATAGGGACTTTTTGAGTCTTAGTCTATCTCTTATGAACTCTAAATTACATTACGAAGCTGTTCAAGGGGTTAGGAGTTGCTAATAAAACAATTTAAGTCCAGTTCGATGTTCAAACCATTCAGACAGAGAGTATCTAAAAGGTGTATCCACCGGGTCTCCTTCTTAGAGATTTCTCTTACTTTGTTAGATCCTCTCCAATTGGGGATTCGTTTTTCCACAACCCAGAACTGCAATACAGAGGGATCCCTTTGGTGGGCCTCCCTAAAGTGTGCTGACACGCTATGGTCTTTAAAGCCCCTAATGATATTCGATACATGTTCGCTCATTCTCACTTTTAGCATGCGTTTAGTTCTTCCCACATACAATAGCCCACAGGGGCAACTTAATATGTACACCACATGCATGCTCTCACAGGTAATAAACTGATCAATAGAATGCCACTTGTTAGTATTGGTGGACAAAAATGAGGTTCTAGTCCTCACTTCATTACCTGCGAGGTTACATGCCCTACATCTGCCACAGGCTCTAAAGCCTTTCCTATCCGGCCATAATTGTAACCCCCCTGTCCCCATGGGAGGGTCAAGTACCTTCTCTATTACTTTATCTCCAAAACTAGGAGCTTTCCTATAGATGAATCCCGGTTTGTCTGGCAAGACTGGGCCTAGGGTTTTATCCATCTTAAGCAAATGCCAATGCCTGGTGAAGATCTCTTCAACTTCCCGGAATTGCTGGAGGTATTCTGTGACCATATTCCAATCCCATTTACTGTCGGTCCTCAGTTGTTTAGGCTGCTCTGTAAGCAAGCTCTCCCTTGGGGTTTGTAACACTCTCCGTCTTTCTCTCTCCAGTTGTTGGAGATCATAACCTTTCTGGCGGAATTTCTCTTTAATCTGCTCCGACTGTTCCATAAAATGCTGATCCGTGGTGCAATTTCTTCTAATGCGCATGAATTGACCCCTAGGAATATTCCTGAGCCATAACGGATGATGTCCGCTCGTCACGTTTAGATAGCTATTGCGATCCGTCGGCTTGAAATACGTTTTGGTCGCTAAAGACTCATTAATTCTATAAATGTTCACATCAAGATAATTAATTTCACTTCAGCTCAAATGGTAGTCCAATCTCATGTTGTTACTGTTATTATTCAGACCCTTCATAAACGCCTCCAGGGCATCCTGCGGGCCTTCCCAAATAAGAATCAGGTCATCTATAAACCTGCGATAAAATCGCAGCTCAGGTCTTCTATCCTTAAAGATGAACCTATCTTCCCATTCATCCAGCATATAACATCGCTGCACGGCCACGTGTGATGTCAGAGCGCAGCCTAACCCTCGTACATATTACGTTATCAAAATTTCCTCAGCGGGGCTGGGCTTGTGCGTCACTCCGGCTTTATAACTACTTAGTTACCTAGGTGGTGATCCTCTGAGAACTACGGAGGCTGAGGGGCCAAATGCTAGGTCTGGGTGAGGGAGACCGGCTCCACAAAGAGATACCCAGATCCCAGTCGGTATACATAAAGTAACCAATGTGATATTGTCACAAACACCTCTAATAATAAATCCACTGTAAACAAATGTAAAATCATGTACTTGATGACTTAGAACAAAGCAGTATGGTATAATATCACATGATCACTAACTGATCTCTCCACTGCCATCTTGTGGTGAAGCAAATACTACAGCCACCTAAATTATAAAAAAATATTGCTGCTCTCCGTATCCCCAATGCCGTGCAATGATAATAATCAGCAGAAATTCCACCATTACAGGAAACAATTAAATTTACCATGATAAAATACACATAATAAAATCCCTTATAGGCATATAGAACCTAATCGTAAATCATTCATAAAACCAATATAAAACTACTAATACTCTTTTCATTTATTAGAGATAAAGCAATTTAGGTAGAATTCAAGACTCAACCCCCCTCCCCCCCGTGACATCACCCCCATATCATATATCCAATAAGATTCTTTCTGACTGAGGGATCGGATAAAATTCCCACCTCTCCAGTGTTCCCCTACTTTCTCAATACCCCAGAATTGTAGTTGGTGTGGGTCTCTATGATGGTGCAGCCTAAAATGCTTGGATACACCGTGCATATGCAGTCCTTTTTTAATATTGTTGACATGCTCCCTGATACGTACCTTCAGGGCCCTGGAGGTTCGGCTCACATACTAAAGGCCACAACTGCACTCCATGACGTAGACCTCCCCCTCCGTATTTCATGCCATAAGAATTTTAATCAAATATTGTTTGCCAGTGGCAAAAGAGGAGAAATCCCTCAGCTTTTTTCTATTATACCTGCACTCTCTGCAGGCCTTACAGGAGCCACAGGCATAAAAACCGTAAAAAAAGGAAAACAGGTGATTTTCTCTTACAACTGGGGGGTCCATAACCCCCATGTGCAATATAATCCCTCAATGTGGTTGCCTTCCTATAAATAAATGTTGGCCTGGGGGGAGGGCCAGACCCAAAATGGTATTTTACACAGGATGTTCCAATGTTTAGAGATAATTTTCTCTAACTGTTTATGTTGAACATTATAGTCGAGAATCAGAGTAAACTCCATATTAGCGCGCTCCCTAGGGGAGGAGTCAGAAAGGAAGCTTTGTGTGGTCTATAGTACCACCTTTTTCTCTTTCCTGATGGATACGAGCCTCATCATACCCCTTCTTAATGAATTTATCTGCCAACACCCTAGATTGTGCATCATAATCAGATGGCAGGGAGCAATTCCTCTTTAACCGGATAAATTGCCCCTTTGGTATGTTATGAAGCCAGGATTTGAAATGGCAGCTGTTAAGAGGAATAAAACTATCCCTATCAGAGGGTTTGAAATAGTTCCGTGTCCTCAAGAAGCCATCCTTCTTAATGATTTCCAGATCTAAAAATACCATACTGGATGAGTCTATATTCCATGTTGGTGAGATATTTTTTTATCATTGTTACCTAATTGTTCTATGAATACATCTAGATCAGCTCTGCTACCCTCCCAGATGAAAATGAGGTCATCAATGTATCTTTTATAGCAAATGAGGTGACAATCCTGGAATACAGATTCTTCCTCCCACCAAGCCATGAAACGGTTGGCCACACTGGGGGCAAATTTTGCCCCATGGCCACACCCTTAGTCTGGAAGTAAAAACGCTTATACCAGAAGTAGTTCTTGGCCAGACAGAACTCTAAAGCAAGAATCTTTTGTGTCCTCTGGTCAGAACTGATTTCTCAAGAGCCCACTTAACTGCTTCACTATGACCAATAATGGTATATAGGGAGCCCACTGCCGTGACAATCAATACATTGTCCTCACATGGCAGCCCATTCAGTAACTGAAAGAAAAGCTGTAGTATCGACAACAAGTGGCTTTAAAAAATGATCGATATATTGGCCAAGTCTGGACGATACAGACTCCATACCATTTACTATAGGCCTACCTGGGGGTTGAAGGGCGTTCTTATGTACTTTGGGCAGGAAGTATATGATGGGCGTTCTACATGCACTGGGGTCTATGTAAAGGGCTTCTTTTTTTTAGTCATAACATTTCTTTTTAAACCCTTATTAACCTAGATGATTCGTCTTTAAACTCTAGAGTGGGGTTACTTCTTAAAATCCAAGTACGTTCCATGATCTCCTAGGAGGCGCTCCCCCCCTTTTTTGTCTGCAGGGTACTAATTCCTTCCTGGACTCAAGGGAAGAAATATATTTTTTGATATACAGCGGATCTCTAATATTTCTCACTTTTATGGAGTCTAGATCTCCCAAAACCAAATTTTTTAAAAACATCTATATGCTTACTATCAACACTTGGTGGATTAAAATTAGACTTATTTCTCAAGTTGGTGTGATTACCAACAGGATCAATAGCTGCTCTTTCAGCTGGTTTACTAAGAAAATATTTTTTAATGATGAGGGTCCTTTATGAAGATTGATGAATGTGTAGCGCTTACCCCCGTAGGACCGGCTGAGTTTGATGATATAATTTACTACTCTGACAGTGCAACCCTTGCACGCTCGTATCTCCAGTTGTCTAGGGGTATATCGAAAGAAGTTGAACACCAATCACTTTTCTGATGCTTAAACGATGGGGAGAGAGGAACAAAAACACGCTTCTTATTTGCAATAGGACAAATTCGTAGTCTTTTCACTAACCACAAGTTGAAGAAAGCTATATGGGGAT
>BLSH010353606.1:0-14346 GCA_018402905.1 Glandirana rugosa | reverse complement strand
AATCAGATTTTATTTTTGCTCCTGACTTCCGCTTATTCACCGATGCCGCCGGCTCCAGGGGCTTTGCAGCTATCTGGAAGTTGCATTGGTGCTGCGCTGCCTGGCCCAAGGCCTGGAAGCACAAAAAGGCTACGCAGAATATTGTGCTCCTCAAGCTTTTTCCGATCCTGGTGGCCGTGTCACTTTGGGGGCAGTTCTTTGCCAACAAACATATTTTGGTGGAGACTGACAACAAAGGGGTTCTTTGCGCTGTGAAACGTTTATCTTCTGGTTCTTTATTTGTCATTAAAATCCTATGGCATTTAGTTTTTTTATGTTTAAAAATGTAACATATGAATTAGGGGCTAAGTACATGCCGGGGGTTTTGAATATAGTAGCTGACTCTCTGTCTCGGTTCCTGATGCAGCGTTTTCAACAATTGCTTCCAGAAGCAGACGCGGAGGGGACTACCTTTGGGAGCTGATTTGACGCTGGTTTTGGATACAGACAGTCAGTCGCTCCTCATACCTGGGTAGATTATTCTATGGCTTGGAGGAAGTGGATGATTTTTGTGGGCAATGCTGGTTTTGCTTGGGATGCCCCCACAGAGCACGCTATCCTGGCTTTTCTCCCTGATGGATAGTCAATTTTCTTATAGCCAAGACATTAGACAGGGTGTCATTTTTCTTCCACCTGCGGCGACTCCCACCTTGCTCAAGTTTCTTTTCTGTTAAACAGGCACTGAGGGGTTACAGGAAGCACATTTTTTTCCGGACAGGAGAAGGTCCATTTGTTTTAAAAATTTGAAGAAGCTTTGTGAGGCTACTTCAGTGGTGTGCTTTTCGGGTTATTATGTCTTACTGTTTACAACTGCGTTTGTGTTTGCTTATTTTGGAGCTTTTCGGGTTTCGGAATTGCTTCCAGCATCCAAGAGGAGTTCTCTTGGGATGTTATCTGAACATGTTTTGGTGGAGCGGCAATCTAAGACTGATCAGTTGGGTCGGGGGCATTGGGTTACTTTGTCAACATGCAGTGATGGCTCAATGTGCCTGGTCGGGGTGGTTAGTCGGTTCTTAGCTGCTCTTCCGGTTGGGGTAGCCATTTTCTTGATCGCTTGAATTTGACCTCCCTCACCAAGCATCAGTTTGCATATGTCCTGAAACACTGTCTGGGGAAATTGAGGTTGCTCAATTTAAAGTTCTCATCCCATTCCTTTAGAATACGAGCGGCGTCGGATGCCACTGAAAAGGGTCTGCCTGCCCCAGCCAAAATGGGTATGGGTAGATGGAAGTCCAATTGTTTTAAAAGGTATGTCAGACCTAACATTTCATTTTGAATTGCCTAGGTTTACAGCAGTGTGTATGGATTCTTGGCCACTCCTATATATATACTGGGCACTGAAGCGGGCGGCTCAACAAAGATACTCTGTCAATTTGTCTTTACAGCTGGAAGCCTTCACCCTGTACTGGAGAGGTATGAAGTGGCACCAGCTCTATTTCCATCTGTCCCAACTGTATCAGGTTTGGCCGCTGTCCTCCATACTAATAGATCATCTGGGAGATAATGACTTGGGTAACACTCACAGGTTAGATCTTTTTTTTTCAGGATTAAGAGGGAACTTTATTGGTTTCATTTGACTTCCCCTGGTACGACCAATGTGTTTCCGCAAATAGTTTTCAGTCTAAGTTTGCTGTTTTCCCCATTGAATAGGGTAATGGAGAAGATGCGGGTCAATCGGTCAATGGCTAAGTATTTGCCATTGTTGGGGGGTTTCTCATATTGACACATGGATCTTGAGGGAGGGATACCAGGGCTGTATAGGCAAGATGGGGTCCACCTTTTGGATGTAGATATCTTTAACTTAGGGCTGCAATGCGGCATTGAAATGGCCACATCTTTGGGGTAGGCCAGGCTTGTTTCACAAGCTAGCAGGTGGGGGGTTTATGTTTTTTGTTAATAAACTTTAAATCTGCCCATGTTCTAACAACTGGGCAAAGCATGTTTGTTGGTTATGTTATGCAAGTATTCATTTCTTTATGATGGTATTTGATAATATTGTAAGCCAATAAAGTGGCATGGCCATTTCTGCCAAAACCTGGTGTAATGAGTTATTCTGTTTCATGGTTATACTTGGGGAATATGTTGGTGGGTGGGTGTGGCCTACAGTCCCAATCCACCTCTCACTGAAAGGAGTTTTACTGGTTGTGTCAATGGCAGGGGTTTCTTTAAGCAAGTCATTAAGAGGCTGCACAGTCCTGGAATAGCCTCTAATGAAGCAGCGATGATAGCCACAAAATCCCAAGAAGGACCTCTTCTTTCAGATTTTTGGGCCATAACCTCCACTTTAGCAGGATCAGTTGCTACCCCTTCTGCAGATACTATTTGATCCACAAAATTTACTTAAGAGCGAGCAAACTTACATTTGTCCAGGAAGAGTTTCAGACCTTCTTTCTTCAGACAATCTAGCATTTTAAACAGTCTCTGGTCATGTTCCTCCAGAGTGGAGCCAAAAACAATTATGTCATCTAGGTAGACAATACATTGAGTGGGACAAAAGTCTCCCAGTGTTCCATTGGAAGGTAGCAGGTGCACCACTAATGCCCTGAGGCATGCGAGCAAACTGAAGAAACCCCAGGGGGCAAAAAAAGCTGTCTTTTCTTGATCTTCCTCACTCATTGGTATTTGGTAATAACCGGATCGTAAGACCATTACTGTGAACCATTTGCTGCCTTGCAGGACATCATGAGCTTCCTCAATGCGAGGCAGCGTGCATTGATTTGGGACCGTTCACCGTTTTAGAGTCCTGTAATCAGCACATATCCGTACTCCACCATGTTTCTTTCTGACCACCACTATTGGGGATGCATACGGGCTTTTAGACTTGACAATGAGGTTTTAATCTTTCATTTTGTGCAAGCCTCTCGAACATCATCCAGATATTTAAGAGGTATGAGCCTGGGTCTTTCTCTAAATGGGGTGCTATCTGTTAGGTGAATAATGTGCTGAATACTTTTAGCACACCCAACATCCATGTCATCAGTAGAGAAAGCATCATTGTTGTCCATAAGCTGCTCTTCTAGTGCTTGTTTGTGCTCTGCAGGACTATCAGCATCATTCAGGTGAAAGTCTCATTTGGTTTCTTTCTCCTCAACTTTGACAGGGTAGGAGCTAATGGTTTCCACTGGGTAACAATAGGCTACCTCTTGCCCGGCTGGTATTATAACTGGGTATGTGGTAATGTTTTGAACAGTAACAACATCCATTCTTGGATATTTTAACCACTTCACCCAAATCGCCGTATATAAATGGCGGCAGCTTGAAGTGGATGCAGGCTATATCCCGTTACCATTTTTTAGAGCAGGCGGTCGGCAATCCAGTTATAAAGGCCGATCCGACTGGGGAGCTGCTTGGCCGTTATCCTGGGGAGTGGGAGGGGCCAACCCCCCCTCCCGCCATCGTCCGGCGCTCTTCTCCGGTCTACCGTCCCACCAGAACACCAGAGCTCAGATCGGGCACGTCTGCCACCTAGGAGTTCCTGTGAAAGCCGGAATCGGCTCCAATCGGGACTTCTTTGTAATTCCAGAAGCGACGTCACATCACAACGTCACTTCCGGTTTACACGACGGCCAACGGTGCCATTTTTAAAAAAATGACAGTGTTCAGAATCGCTGTTTTTGGCAATCTGAATGCTGTGAAGTCCAGAGGAGGGATGAGGGGTCTTTTAGACGTCTGATCCCTCCATAAAGAGTACCTGTCACCACATATTACTAGCACAAGGGATGTTCACATTCCTTATCATAGCAATAAAAGTGATCAGATTTTTCTTTAGGACGGGTGTTAAAAAAATAAAATAAAAAAAACATTTTTAAAGCGTCACCGCCCCCGCGAGCTCGCACAGCAAAGAAACCGCATACGTAAGTCCCGCCCACATAAGAAGACGGTAAGAAAACGGTGTTCAAACCACACATGTGAGGTATCGCCGCGATCCCCAGAGTGTGAGCAATAATTCTAGCAAAAGACCTCCTCTGCACCTCTAACCTGGTAACCATTAAAACGTTTTAAAGCGTTGCCTATAGAGATTTCTAAGTACCGTAGTTTGTCACCATTGCACAATTTTCAACCCTAACATGTATGATATCTATTTACTCGGTGTAACATCCTCTTTCACAATATGGGAAAAAATTGGCCTAACTTTACTGTTCTCTTATTTTTTAACTCAAAAAGGTTTTTATTTCCCAAATAATTGCACTTGTAAGACCGCTGCGCAAATACCGTGTGACAAAAAGTTTTGCAACAACCGCCATTTTATTTCTAGGGGGTTTGCTAAAAAAATATATACAATGTTTGGGAGTTCTAAGTAATTTTCTATTAAAAAACTGATTTTAACTTGTAAACAACAAGTGTAAAAAAGGGCTCCAGGGCTGAAGTGGTTAAACAATAGTCTTCCCTTTCTGGCACTCCCAGCAATTCTTTGCAGCCTCTTTTGTATCAGAGTCTCAGGAAGGAAAAAGCTACCGGTTGTGAAATTTCCACATAAACCCACAACCCTCTCACTCCCCTGCTGGAATCTCTATGGGATACCAAGCATTTCCCACACACCCCCCAGGAAGATCAGGAGCAAAGGTTTGGCAGATATTTTGGATCTCTGGAGCAACAGGCAGTGAAGGTGGGGGAGTTCCCTGCTGGGGCTAAAGAAACCTCAATGGCTTCAACATTGGAGCCCACAATCATAGGAGCCTTCTCATGACCCCCAGGTGGAGGACTCACATAATCAATAACTTTTAGTGGGGAATCCTCATCAACTATCAGGCCAGGAATGCAAAGTTCAACTTCTAGACAACCGTCCATAAAAACAGGATTTTCTCCCCCACCATAAACAGGCATGGTGTCCACAGGTTGCAAAGGGAGGTGGTTTAACCACTTCAGATCCGCAGGCCATCAATAGACAACCTGGGATTTCAGTGGTGATATCTCAATGATGCCGGCACCTGGTATTGGTTTTTTCATCAGACGATTCCAATCACCGTAAGAATGATCATAGCGGCAGTTCAGCCGCTTAAATGTTCTTACAGGCGATGGGAGGGGACTCCCCCCCCCCCCCCGCCACCCTCCGATGCTTCTCCCGACTCACCTGAGCGATCGGTGACCAGGAGAAGGAATCGCCTGCCGCTGGATCTTAGTGCCAGAGATTTCCGAGGGACAGATGGTCCCCGGTCATCTCTATGGCTCTCAGAGGCCCGGATGCACGTCATGACGTCACGTCGGGGTCTCCAGATGTAAACAATGGCAGTTAAAGGAGAAGGAAAGGCTGAGATTGTCCATTTTTTTCTGATCTTAGCCTTTCCAGTCTGGAGGAGAGATCTGAGGTCTTATAGACCCTGCGTCTCTCCATAAAGAGGACCTGTCACACACTTTTCCTATTACATGGGATGTTTACATTCCTTGTAATAGGAATAAAAGTGATAAAAAAATAAAAAAATAAAGTGAAAGTGTAAAAATAAAAAAAGTAAAATAAGAAATAATAAAAAAATAAATAAAGCACCCCGTCCCTGCAAGCTCGGGCACAGAAGCAAATGCATACGTAAGTTGCGCCCGCATCTGTAAACGGCATCCAAACTACACAATGTGAGGTATCGCCACATGCGTTAGAGTGAGAGCAATAATTCTAGCTCAAGACCTCCTCTGTAACTCAAAACACCTAACCTGTAAAAAAATTTTAAAGCATCACCTATGGAGATTTTTATGTACCAAAGTTTGGCGCCATTCCACGAGTTTGCGCAATTTTAAAATGTGACATGTTGGGTATCTATTTACTCAGCGTAACATCATCTTTCACATTATGAAAATAAATTGGGCTAACTTTACTGTTTCATTTTTTTTAATTCATGAACGTTTTTTTTCTAAAAAAGTGCGTTCGAAAAATCGCTGCACAAATACCGCATGACATTAAAAATTGCAACAACCACCATTTTATTCCCTAGAATCTTTGCTAAAAAAAACCATATATAATGTTTGGAGGTTCCGAGTAATTTTCTAGCAAATAAAATGATGATTTGTACATGTAGGAGAGGAGTGCCAGAAATGGCCCGGATGCAAAGTGGTTTATAGCGGTAGAAAGCCATCCATTTAACAACTTAACCACTTCAGCCCCGGAAGGATTTCACACTTTAGGACCAGAGCACTTTTTGCGATTCGGAGCTGCGTCACTTTAACTGACAATTGCGCGGTCGTGCGACGTTGTACCCAAATGAAATTTGCATCCTTTTTTTCCCACAAACAGAGCTTTCTTTTGGTGGTATTTGATCACCGCTGCGTCATTTCTGATCACCGCTATAAACAAAAGAGCGACAATTTTGCAAAAGAACGCACATTTCTTAATTTTTGCTACAATACAGATCCAAAAAAAAAATAAAAAAACATTTTTTTCAACGGTTTTGGCCGATTTATATTCTTCCTCATATTTTTGATTAAAAAAATCGCAATTGGCGTTTATTGAACGGTTTGCACAAAAGTGACCGCGTTTACGGATGATGAGAATTCATTTCTGGGGTTTTTATTTTTTTTTATTTTTTACTAGTAATGGCGGCGATCTGCGATTTTTAGCGGTACTGCGATATTGCAGCGGACATGTCAGACTATTTTGACACTTTTTTGGGACCATTGGCATTTATACAGCGATCAGTGCTATAAAAATGCACTGATTACTGTGTAATTGCCATTGGCAGTGAAGGGGTTAATCTGGGGGGGCGCTGTAAGGGTTAACTGTGTTCCCTTGGCGTGTTCTAACTGTGACAGTGTTTGACTGGCAGGGGGAGGGGAGTGATCACAGCCCTTCCCCCTCTCACAGAACGGAGATCCGTGTTTACTTACATGGACCTCCGTTCTTTCACTGTGGGGGGGGCATTGTGGGTAGCCAGCGGAGATTGATCTCCGCCGCACCCGCTCCCTGACCCCCCCCCGAACACAGTGAGCATTCTCACAGTGCATGATATCGCAGCCGCCGTTGTAAGACGGCGGTTTGCGATATTGAGCCACCTTGTCGCCGTCAACCTGCGGTTGGTGGTCGGCAAGTGGTTAAAAAACAGTTCAATTTCTGCCACGTGCCAGATATGTAACACTCCCATTGGTTGTGACCTTGGATGGTGTCATAGCTGCAGGGCCGGCGCCAGCATAAGGCAGGCAAGGCAGCCGCCTGTGGGTGCCAGAGGAGGGGGGTGCCAAAGCCAGTGGTTCCCCAAGAGGTCCTTATTGGCGCCGGCCGCTTGGCATGTCCTCACACGCTGCCTCTACTACAGTACAGTCTGTCTGACTGACTACTGAGTGTGCACTGTCACCGCGACAAACAGGGAGATAGGCGGCGGCGCAGGCAGAGGTTGCACAGCCCCGGCCGGGTGCTGTTAACCTCGCTTGTCGTCATCGGCTCTTCTCTTCTAGCCTCTCTGGTCACTCACTGTCTGGGCCGGACCCCTGCCTACATGTCAGTCTCTTCCTCTGCCAGCTGGAGCGCAGAGAAAGACTGACAAAACAACTGCGGCCGCCCCATTGCGATGATCACCCCGCCCCCGCCTCTCTGCTTCTCCCTCCCTTCAGCCCCACCCTGGGTGGTCCTGGTCCTGAAGCTGACTCAGCAGAGGCAAGGATTCGATCGCTCATTGCTGGAGCGGCCCCTGGTGACTGGTGAGTAAAAATCCTCCTACCTCCCTGCCCTGGCTGTGGCCGCTGAGAATCACGATTTCCTGCATTTGATTTGTGCATTCTGATTCTTCTCCCTGTCACTGCAGTCTGAGAAGACAGGGAGCCTGCCTGGAGGAGCCGAGTCACACAAGGCCAAGACCAGCAGTAGGCCCAGGAGGAGCGCATGTACACAGACAGTACAGTCAGCACCGTGCATCATCCCATCTATGATCTATCTTCTATGGTAAAGGTAGGGCAAGAACTTATCAAGCTGTATTTTTATCGTTGTATCAGCCCTGCTGCTGCGCTGCCTAAGTGCCCATGTGCCATCATGCCCAAAGACCAAAGTCTCACTCTGACAAATTATTCCCATCCATCCATGTGCCCTGCCACTGCCCCGCCCTGCCCCTGCTGTATGCGCGCTGACAATCCCATGTGCCCCTGTTGTATGCAGTCTGAGTGACAATGCCAAGGCAAGTGCCATCATCATGCCCGCAGTCTGTCTCTGACAATCTCTTGTGCAATGTCCACAATTTCTGACCATCTGTTGTGCCATGCCCGCAGTCTCTGACCGTCTGTTGTGCCATCACCGCAGTATCTGACCATCTGTTGTGCCATGCTTGCAGTATCTGACCATCTGTTGTGCCATGCCCGCAGTCTCTGCCAATCTCTTGTGCAATGTCTGCAATTTCTGACCATCTGTTGTGCCAAGCCCACGGTCTCTGACCATCTGTTGTGCCATGCCCACAGTATCTGACCATCTGTTGTGCCATGCCTGCAGTATCTGACCATCTGTTGTGCCATGCCTGCAGTATCTGACCATCTGTTGTGCCATGCCCGCAGTCTCTGACCATCTGTTGTGCCATGCCCGCAGTCTCTGACCATCTGTTGGGCCATCACCGCAGTATCTGACCATCTGTTGTGCCATGCCCACAGTCTCTGCCAATCTCTTGTGCGATGTCTGCAATTTCTGACCATCTGTTGTGCCATGCCCACAGTCTCTGACCATCCGCTGTGCCATGCCCACAGTCTCTGCCAATCTCTTGTGCGATGTCTGCAATTTCTGACCATCTGTTGTGCCATGTCCACAGTCTCTGACCATCTGTTGTGCCACGCCTGCAGTATCTGACCATCTGTTGTGCCATGCCTGCAGTATCTGACCATCTGTTGTGCCATGCCCGCAGTCTCTGACCATCTGTTGTGCCATGCCCACAGTATCTGACCATCTGTTGTGCCGTGCCCGCAGTCTCTGATCATCTGTTGTGCCACGCCTGCAGTATCTGACGATCTGTTGTGCCATGCCCACAGTATCTGACCATCTGTTGTGCCACGCCTGCAGTATCTGACCATCTGTTGTGCCATGCCCGCAGTCTCTGACCATCTGTTGGGCCATGCCCACAGTCTCTGACCATCTGTTGTGCCATGCCCGCAGTCTCTGACCATCTGTTGTGCCATGCCTGCAGTCTCTGACCGTCTGTTGTGCCATCACCTCAGTATCTGACCATCTGTTGTGCCATGCCCACAGTCTTTGCCAATCTCTTGTGCGATGTCTGCAATTTCTGACCATCTGTAGTCATGCCCGCAGTCTCTGACCATCCCTTGTGCTATGTATGCAGTCTCTGATTGTCTCTTGTGTCATGTCTGCAGTCTTTGTGGACTGTGATGTAACAGGGAGCTCTGTAAATTTCTTGTGTAAGTAAGGGGCTATGGTGACCAGAGACCCCTTATATCAGAGTCCGCAGCAGTCCCTTTTACATCAGAGTGTTCAGTTATCCTTTATATCAGGGTCCACAGAGTTCCCCCTCACACTGGAAAGGTGTGTCAATTTTTGAGCGAAGTGGCTGCAAATATGTGGCAGATGACAAGCACATGTTTTTGGTAAGCAGATGGTGTGTGCTCTGTTTTGGTGAAGTTGGTGCAGACAGCTTGCAGTGGATCTGCACAGCACACATTTATTATACTTTTTCCATGAAATATTTGTTTTATGCATATTCTTTACTGTACTAGCACATTGGAATGTACTTTTCTCGATATTGCTTTGCACTTTATTGTGGTTCATGCTTATATGATGAATGTTTTTTCTTTGTTTATGTTTGCTTATGCAATTCATTTTGTTTTATTGCGACTTTGCACATTTGAAAGCACTTTGATCTTTGATAGCATTATAATTAGTCTGCATGAGCACTAAGAGGGAACTCTGGGGACTCTAATGTAAGGGGGAACTCTGCGGATTGTGATGTATGGTTGGAACCCTGCAGACTCTGATGTAAGGGGGGGGGCTCTGGGAACCTTGATTGTAAGGTGGGAATGTTAGAGACTTTGCTGTGAAGGTGAACTCTAAGGAATCTGATGCAAAGGGGGACTCTGATGTAAGGGAGGTTCTAGGTTGTAAGGAGAGAATGTAGGGCAACTCTTTTGTAAGGAGACACTTCTGGGGACTTTGATTTTGGGAAAAATCTGTTCACTTTGATGTAAAAGGACAAACTCATGAACAGAGGGAATGCTGGGGACTTTGATTTAGGGGGAACTCTGTGGACTCTGATGTAAAAGTGGGGCTGTCTGTGGTGTAAAGACGTTAAGGGGGGACTCTGGGGACACTCGTGTTATGTAAGGAGGGAAACTGGGCACCCTGATGTATAGAGTAATTGTGGGGACTTTGGTGTAAGGAGGGACTCTGGAGACACTGATGTAGGAGGGGATTATGTTGTATATTGCATAGTCCTGAAACTCCTGACCAAGGTGTCCTGTGTCTCAACAGTTGCTGGTTTTAATGAAGTTCTACTGGAAGGTTGGCTCAGACAGACAAAATGATATTCTTTTTGTGTACATGAAAGCATATATAATGGAAAGGTTTAGAGCTTTGTCCTGAGGTTTATTTGTGTCTGTGAGGCTGTCAGTTGTGGTAGTAAATGAGGAGTATTTTGTGGGCACAAGGACTGTGTTATATGTGTGCAGAGTATACAGTGACTAGGCAGAATCGGGCCATATATACCGATTGCCATGGTGTGCTACGCCACAGAACTTATTTTTCTGTTTTATCCCAGGGTCCTTGTCATGCTCAACACTTAAATTGAATTAAGAATAAACATGGAATCTGCTTCATGCCCCTGGTATGATAGGGAGGTGGGGAGAGGACCAGGAGGCCTGGAGGAGAGAGCTGGATGGCTACATACAGTAACCATCCCTTGCTTCAAGCAACTTCACATAGGGATTTAAATGCTATCTATAGATTATTCTATTCCGATAACAGATTATCATTTATAATTATTCCCTCTCAAAAAATGTTTACACTCATGCAGCGCGACCTGTCATGTCTGTGCGTTGGAGGTCTCAACAGACAGACGTAACGTTTCTATTATTCCTTACATAGTTGAAGTAGTAAGTTCAAGATGCCGAAACGATATAAAGAGAAGAAATCATCAGAAAGAGACGAGCAGAAAAGTAAAGGCTGGGGAGCAAGGTGTCTGGAGATTTAATGAAGTGCTTGTCCTCAAGCAAAATCAGAAAGCAAGATCCTCCAGCATCAGAACCGTTATCCAATCCGGGCCAAGTAGATATTTATGGGGAATCTTCAACATCATCTGCCCTATACAGTCAGCCTGTCACAGCCCAGGAGGCTGCTGATCTGCATGATGCAAATGTAGAAGAAAGACGAGAAAAGGAAAATGATGAAGAACCTTCACCATCATGGGCAAACACTGTTTTACTTGACACCACTATTGATACAGAAGGACCAACGGATGAAGAAAGAGAAGACCTGGTGCAGGAGGAACCAGTTTGTACTTTGGAAAGTCTTGATTTGTCTGATCCAGCCGATTGGCCGGCTATTCTCACAACATCACTAAGAGATGCTATTGTCAGGAAAGGTCCTGCAAAACAAAAAACGAATTTTGTTTTCCCCAAAGATGCATCTAATGGACGATTTACTAAAGCAAATTACAAGCGACGGCTGCCAAACGGAGAAGAAGCCTTTAGAAACTGGCTGGTTTATTCTGTTCAGCTGGACGAGGTATTTTGTCTTTGTTGTAAGTTATTTACAACTAAAATAACAACAAATTTGACGCGTGGAGGCTGTAAAGATTGGAAGAATTTGGTCTAACTCACATCTTGCCGCCTTAAGAGACTGGAATGGACTTTCTAGAAGGCTTGGATCTGGAAAAACAATCGATGCTGCTTACCAGAGATTTTGGACAGCAGAGACACAGCATTGGCAAAATGTTGTTAAGCGTCTTGTAGGTGTGGTAAAATTTCTTGGTCGACAATGTTTGGCTTTCAGAGGTAGCAGAGATAAATTATACACTGAAAATAATGGAAATTATCTACAACTTGTGCAAATGATGGCCACTTTTGAAATAAGGAAATTTTCCAACATTATTTGGGGAAGGACATTCAGAATGAACTAATCAACCTTATTGCCAAAGAAATAACAAGACTAGAGTTGAGCGAACTTCTGGAAGTCTGAGTTCTGCTGGTTCGGCCGAACTTCGGGACAAAGTCCGGGTTCGGGGTCCGGACAGAACCTGAACTTTATCCCGGACCCCGAACCCCATTGAAATCAATGGGGACCCAAACTTTTAGGCACAAAAATGGCTGTAAAAAAGTCCTGGAAAGTCCTAGGGGTCTGCAAAAGGAAGGAAATGGGGGTAAGGGTGGGACAAGTGCCCTACAAAGAAATGGGGACAGGGAAATAACTAAAAGCATTTTTAAAAAAATAATTTCATAAAAAAATCAAAAATAAAGGTGGATGTGGACCATCTTCAAACTGTGTCTGAAAAGTATTAATTTACGGTAGAAGCCATATAACTGTTCTAAAATCATCTTCAAACTGTGTCAAAAAAGTATAAATAAGCCGGGAGAACCCATATCACTGTTCTGCAAACATCTGGAAAATGTGTGTAACACTTTAACTAAAACCGGGAGAAACCATACTACTGTTCTGCAAACATCTGGAAACTGTGTGTAACACTTTAACTAAAACCGGGAGAAGCCATACTACTGTTCTGCAAACATCTGGAAACTGTGTGTGAAACTGTAGCAGAGAGAAGAACAGGGATATGGTTTCGCTCTGCTATAGTTTCACATAGAGTTTTTAGATGATTTTAGAACAGTGATATGATATCACTGTTCTAAACCCCAAAGTTTGGTACGGACCCAAACTTTACAGTCCGGGTTCGCTCAACTCTAAACAAGACACATTCTGCAGTTATTGAAAAATGCTAAATATTATTCAATTATACTTGATTGCACCCCAGACATTTCTCTAATTGAACAAATGACTATAATTCTTAGATTTGTGTCCATTAAGGAAGGGGATTCTCCAACTGCTGAAACAGAGGTCTGTATAGAAGAAAGATTCTTGGGTTTTATTCAGATCCAAAGCTCTACTGGAGAAGGTCTTACGGAGGCAATTTTGACAGAACTCAAAAAATGTAACATTCCCCTTGGTGATATGAGAGGACAAGGATATGATAACGGTTCCAATATGAAGGGCAAACACCAAGGTGCTCAGAAAAGGATCCTTAATTTAAACTCATGTGCCTTCTATGTTCCCTGTAGTGCTCATACATTAAATCTTGTGGTGAATGATGCAGCCATGTCATGCAGGGATGCAGCGACATTCTTTTCTGTTGTGCATCATCATCATCCAATCATCCAATCCAATCATCCAATCCGATCATACAATCCAATCATACAATCCAATCATCCAATCCAATCATACAATCCAATCATACAATCCGATCATACAATCCAATCATACAATCTGATCATACAATCCAATCATACAATCCAATCATACAATCCGATCATACAATCTGATCATACAATCTGATCATACAATCCAATCATACAATCCGATCATACAATCCAATCATACAATCCAATCATCCAATCCAATCATCCAATCCAATCATCCAATCCGATCATCCAATCCGATCATACAATCCGATCATACAATCTGATCATACAATCCAATCATCCAATCTGTTCATCCAATCCGATCATACAGTCCAATCATCCAATCATACAATCTGATCATACAATCTGATCATACAATCCGATCATACAACCCGGTCATACAATCCAATCATACAATCTGATCATACAATCCAATCATACAATCCAATCATCCAATCCAATCATACAATCTTTGTACAATCTGATCATACAACCTCATCATACAATCCGATCATACAATCCAATCATACAATCCGATCATACAATCCAATCATACAATCCAATCATACAATCTGGTCATACAATCCGTTAACCCCTTCCCTGCCAGTGACATTTATACAGTGACAGTGCATTTTTCATCAATGAAATAATGGTCACTGCTCCCCAAAAAGTGTCATTCTGGATCAGATTTGTCCACCGCAATGTCGCAGTCCCGATAAAAATCGCAGATCACCGCTATTTAGGGGTGTCCCCTCCTCCCGTTAATCCCGATCTCCTATAATTCCATCGATTGTTCTGGGGGGGATGAAGGCGGTAATAAAACTCCCTGGGTGCCTCCTCTGCATTAAATGATCCTCAGAACATCGGTGAGATTCTTATGGGTTTGGGTCTAAAGGGATGAGCCCCTCCCCCATTACCAATAAAAATATAAAAGTCCATAAATCTGTCCCATAGTTTGTAGATCGGTGGTTCTCATCCTCGGCCCTCCGCTACCCCCAGCAGGCCAGGTTTGATTCT
>BLSH010353552.1:243872-255923 GCA_018402905.1 Glandirana rugosa | reverse complement strand
CAAATGACCCATTTTTGGAAAGTAGACATTCCAAGGTATTTAGTAAGAGGCATTTTTCACGTTATAACTTCTTCCCACAATTCTTTGCAAAATGAATATTTTTTTTTTTTTCACAAAATTGTCATATTAGCAGGTTATTTCTCTCACATGGCATATACATACCACAAATTACGCTCCAAAATACATACATTCTGTTACTCCTCCTGCGTATGACAATACCACCTGTGGGAACTTTTACACAGCCTGACCACATAGAGAAGCCCAACGTGCAGGGAGTAAGGATGGGCCTGGGCGTGTTTGCAAGTGCATGTGCCCGAGCCCGCCAGGAAGTGAACGCTGCACTGCGCTAATCACAGGCAGGGAGATATTCCCCGATCGCTGCAGCCGCACTTCGGGGAAATGTCTCACTGCCTGTGATTAGCGCAGTGCAGGGTTCACTTCCTGGCGGGTTCGGCCACGTGCACTTACGATCACACCCGAGCCCATCCTTAGCAGGGAGCACCATCAGGTTTTCTAGGAGCATAAAATACACATATAATTGCCTGACAACCCATCACACTTTTGAGGGCCCTGGAGCACCAGGACAATGAAAATATCCACAAAATGACACCATTTTGGAATGAAAACACCCCAACGTATATTATAAGAGGCATAATGAGTTTTTTGAACATGTCATTTTTTTCCATGTTTTTTGAAAATGTGGAAAGAAAATGAAAAACGCATTTTTCTACGCATTTAAACATTTTTACAGCACTGACAGGCACTGATGAGGATCCACTGAAAGGGTGATGAGCACTTACTGATGGGCACTGTATTGGCACTAATAGCGCACTGCTGGAGCACAGATGTGGCACTCCTGGAGCACAGATGTGTTACTCCTGGGGCACTGATGGCACTCTTGGGCACAGATGTGGCACTGTTGGGGCACTCCTTGGCACTGATGGGGCACTCCTGGGCACTAATGTAGCACATGGGGCACAGATGTGGCACTCCTGGAGCACTGAGGGCACTCCTGGGCACAGATATGGCACTGTTGGGTCACTCCTTGGCACTGATGGGGCACTCCTGGGCACTGATGTAGCACATGACGCCGGTTTGTTGACAGTGATTTCTCCGATCAATTGGACAGATTGATCACATGGTAAAGAGCTGCTGGGTTTGGCCCTTTACCCGATCCGTGATGCGCTGGGTCCTGAGAACCGGGAAGTGCGATTCTGGGAGGACATCATTGTACTCCCTCCCAGAATTAGCCGGCCGCGCTGTAGCCGTCATTCGGCTATGGCCCGATCGGCAAGTGGTTAATGACAAAATTGTGTTACAAAATGTTGAATTTGATGTGTTTCTGGATATGACTGTTTAGTAAACTGAAGACAAATAACACATTTTGCTTTGTCTACCCTTTTAGAGGCAGCAGGATAGTTACGAAAAGGATGTTAATAGCTTTCATCTTTAGTCATCCTTCCTGATGCACTTCACTTGACAGATACTTAGGGGTTGATTTACTAAAGGCAAACAGACAGTGTACTTTGGCTGTGATTGAATGATGGAAGTTAGCAGAGCTTTTGCTCATTTACTAAGCTCTGGAGCAACTACTCTTGCAGAGTGCAGCTGAACTTTGCAAAGTGCACATTCTATTTGCCTTTAGTAAAGCAACCCTCAGGCTCCTAGAGGGAAGCAGTGGCGAATGCCACTGTTTTCATCTATGACTTTTTGCCTAGTGCATTTTTAAAGATTTTGGTGAATTTTAACAAAAGTATCTGATGCTGAGGGGAATGAAACCAAATATGCCTAAAAAGTATTGATTTTATGTGCATTTTAATACGGGAAGCACCCTCCCTTGATCTGTAGTTGTGGATTACAGTCTGAAATTTAGCTATCCTGACTTTGGAAAATGCTCCCAAATATCACTGGAACCTCTGTCCCTAAGGAGACCAATTCTATTAAGTCTATCACTAGTCAGCACAGTCTGTGATAATATAAAGAGTGTCTTAATGAGGATCAGAAGTCACTCCTGTGTTGTGAGACAGTGTGATTCGGGGTATCCTCACTCCCCTTACTCTCCTCTCCATGTTTTGCAAGTTTTATAATAAAACCTGTTCACATTCCTAACAAGTGGTGGAGAAGGATCTGGGTGTTCTGGTAGATCATAAGCTTAATAATGGCATGGAATGCCAAGCTGTGGTTTCCAAAGCGAGCAAAATCCTTTCTTACATTAAAGCGGTAGTAAACTCTGATACTTT
Source organism: Glandirana rugosa (assembly GCA_018402905.1). Taxonomy (NCBI): domain Eukaryota; kingdom Metazoa; phylum Chordata; class Amphibia; order Anura; family Ranidae; genus Glandirana; species Glandirana rugosa. The sequence continues at coordinate 253,683 of BLSH010353552.1, read as the reverse complement.
TACCCAAAATTACACAGAATGAAGTGCATTAAGTTATTTTAAATCAAAGCGCTGCACATTAACCACTTGCCTTCTGCCCACCGTCAAATGACGGCGGAGTGGTACGGCTCTCGTTCTGGGACGACGTCACATGACGTCGCCCCTTTAAGCTGGGATTGCGCGCAATCGGGCATCCCGGCTCTGTCGGTAGCGACGTGTCCGCAGGACACAAAGTCACGGCTGATCACAAATGGTACTGCCCCCATTCGCACGGCGCATGTGCGTAATCGGGAGCGCGCTGCGCGTGCGCGTCGGTGTGTTCCCAGGGAACACTGCCTGTCACCGACACTGGTATCAGTCGCCACCCGGCGGCTGTTACCTTGTGATCAGCTGTGATCTACTCACAGCCGATCACACGTAATGTAAACAGAGCGGTAACTCACTGTTACCAGCTCTTCTCTCCTCACCCAGTTTCCAGTGTGAGGAGAGAAGAGCTAGGATCAGTGAGTTACTGATCTGTAAAGCACAAACACACACCCTGTCACTTCACTCCTGCCCCCCATGCACCTGCCACCCAACCGTCACCCCTTCTGCCCCCATAAAGTGTACCTGTCATCATAAAGTGCACCTGTCATCAGACCGCCATCATAAAGTGCACCTGTCACCCATCAGTGATCGTGGCATGTCACCCGTCACCCATCAGTGACCGTGGCATGTCACCTGTCACCCATCAGTGACCGTGGCATGTCAACTGTCACCCATCAGTGACCGTGGCCTGTCACCCATCACTGACCGTGGCCTGTCACCCATCACTGACCGTGGTGTGCCACCCATCAGTGACCATGGGGTGTCACCCCTTACCCATCAGTGACCATGGCGTGTCACCCATCACTGACCATGGCCTGTCACCCATCACTGACCGTGGCATGTCACCCGTCACCCATCAGTGACTGTGGCGTGTTACATGTCACCCATCAGTGACCGTGGCGTGTCACCCATCACCCAACAGTCACCGTGGCGTGTCACCCCGTCACCCATCAGTGACCATGGCATGTCACCCGTCACACATCAGTGACCATGGCCTGTCACCCATCACTGACTGTGGCCTGTCATCCATCACTGACCTTGGCCTGTCACCCATCAGTGACCACCACCAGTCACCCGTGGCCTGTCACCCGTCACCCATCAGTGACCACCGCCAGTCACCCATCAGTGACCACCACCAGACACCAGTCACCCTTCAGTGACCACCGCAGTCACCCATCAGTGACCACTGCCATCACCCGTCACCCATCAGTGACCTCCGCCAGACACCCATCAGTGGCCACCGTCAGACACCCATCACTCACCAATGACCACCGCCAGACACCGTCACCCATCAGTGACCACCGCCAGACACCCATCACCCATCAGTGACCACCGCCAGACACCCATCACCTATCATTGACCACCGCCAGACACCCGCCACCCATCAGTGACCACCGCCAGACACCTGCCACCCATCAGTGACCACAGCCAGACACCCAGCACCCATCAGTGACCACCGCCAGTCACCCATCAGAGACCACCGCCAGTCACCCATCAGTGATCACCACCAGTCACCCCTCAGTCACCACCGCTAGACACCCATCAGTGACCACTGCCACACACCCATCACCCATCAGTGACCACCGCCAGTCACCTATCAGTAAACATAACCTGTAAAAGTCTCACACATTTGGTATTGCGATACTCAGGGGAGTAGTAGAATGTATTTTGGGGTGTCATTTTTGCTAGCTACATGTTATGTGTTGGAAATATCATATAAATGGACAACTTTGTGTAAAAATAAAAGCGTTTTAATTTTTTTTCCACGTTTCCAAAAACTACTGGAAAAAAATTACATGTTCAAAAGACTCATCATTCCTGATAGATTATACGTTGGGGTGTTTGCTTTCCAAAATGGGGTAATTTTGTGGGCAATTCCATTGTCTTGGTGCTCCAGGACCTTCAAAATTGTAATAGGTAGGTGGTTGAGAAATAAGATATGTAATTTATGCTCGTAGAACGCCTGAAGGTGTTAGTTCAATGTTGGGCCTCTGTATGTGAACAAGCTGTGTAAAAGTCTCACACATGTGGTATTGCCATACTCAGGGGGAGTAGTAGAATGTATTCTGGGGTGTCATTTTTGCTACATACATCCTATGTGTTGGAAATATCATATAAATGGACAACTTTGTGTAAAAAAAAATGCATTTTCATTTCCCACATTTTCCAAAACTACTGGAAAAAAAATGACATGTTCAAAAGACTCATTATGCCTCATAGATTATATGTTGGGGTGTTTGCTTTCCAAAATGGGGTCATTTTGTGGGCAATTCCATTGTTCTGTTGCTCCAGAACCTTCAAAAGTGTAATAGGTGGTTGAGAAATGAGATGTGTAATCTATGCTCGTAGAACGCCTGAAGGTGCTAGTTCAATGTTGGGCCTCTGTATGTGGCCAGGCTATGTAAAAGTCTCACACATGTGGTATTGCCATACTCAGGAAGAGTAGCAGAATGTATTTTGGGGTGTAATTTGTGGTATGCATATGCTGGGTGTGAGAAATAACCTGTTAATATATGACAATTTTGTGGAAAAAAGAAAGAAAAAAAATCTTAATTTTTCAAAGAATTGTGGGAAAAAATTACAACTTCAAAAAATCCACCATGCCTCTTATTAAATACCTTGGACTGTCTACTTTCCAAAAAGGGGTCATTTGGGAGGTATTTGTTCTTTCCTGGCTTGTTAGGGTCTCAAGAAATGAGATAGGCTGTCAGGTGTGATCAGGTGTGATCAGTTTTCAATGATTGGCACCATAGCTTGTAGACTCTATGGCCTCATACACATGGACGTTTTTTGACGCCGGCGTTTTCTGGCGTTTTTTGCAGCTCTCCATGTTAGTCAATGGCCCCATAAAAACGTCGGCGTTTTTGAGCTGTAGATGGCGTCCGCGTTAGTGAGCTGAAAGTAGAACCCATGGCCATCGTGTTCTGAGGCTGTAATGTTTTGGCATTTTTTGACTCCGACTACGCAAAACGCCAACAAACGCCAACTAATATTGTACCGTTGTTTTCCGGCGGTTTTTGACGCCGACGATTTTAGGTTGAAAAATAGCAGAGGGATGATTTTTTTTAAAAACGCCTATTGACGCGGACGCTCACTAACGCTCACTAACGCCGATGCATAACGCCGAAAAACGACGATTTTTTTTCCTTGACGTCGGGCCCGACATTTTGTTTATTTTTAAAGATACGCCGTGTGTATGAGGCCTATAACTTACACAAGGACCAAATAATATACACTTATTTGGGTTATTTTTACCAAATATATGCAGCAGTATAAATTTTGGCCAAAATGTATGAAGATAAAATTACTAAGTTGCTAAATTTTGTTTTTATTTATAGCAACAAAAAATAAATAACCCACTAGTGATTAAATACTACCAAAAGAAAGCTCTATTTGTGTGAAAAAAGGACGGAAATTTCATATGGGTACAGTGTTGCACGACTGAGTAATTGTCATTCAAAGTGTGATAGTGCTGAAAGCTGAAAAATGGCCTGGATAGGCAGGGGGGTTTCGTGCCCAGTATTGATGTGGTTAAAAATATATGAATGGTTCTTACTTTTAATAACATTGTATTTGATAAAGCTCTTTTTCATTTGCAGCTGCCGCCATACTGGCTGCTGTCTTCCGTGTTCAATACTGTTCTTATTTCCGCCCTTTCTCCCTTTCCATGTCCCTAATCTCACGCCTACACAGTACATATCAAGCCAAGCCTCATCAGTCCTGAACTACACTCGCCACCTCTACAACCCCTGGGGTTAAAGCTCAGCTTGTGAATGTAAAACTCTCGCAGGATCTTGATGCTGACGTCAGGCAAAGGAAATGACAGTATGTAAACACCATTTTTCTGAAGAAGAAGAGCCTGCTGGTAAAATGGGACTAAGTGCACATGTGCTGATTTCACCATTGATCAGAAAAGGATGGATTACACAGAAAGGGATAAGGAAGCGTTCTACACAGAACAACAAGTTCAGTAGGAAGGAAAGCTTGATATAGGTGGAAATAGCACAGGGTGGGTTTACTAGCAGTTTAAGAGAGGTATGGACTCCAGAGATAGAGACATTATTTTGCCCCTGTATAAATGATTAGTAAGACCTCATCTGGAATATGCAGTACAGTTTTGGGCACCAGTTCTCAAAAAGGATATTGGCGAATTGGAGAAAGTGCAGAGAAGGGCAACCAAACTGATAAAAGGCATGGCGGAGCTCAGCTATGAGGAAAGATTACAGGAACTGAATTTATTCTCTCTTGAGAAGAGGAGATTAAGGGGGGATATGATCAATATGTATAAATACATAAGTGGTTCATATAGTGAACTTGGTGTTGTTGAGTTCTATCCTAAATGTACATAATATAACTGGATACTAAGATTTATAGGTAAAGTGGATCCAGGGGATATCCGATTGCCTCTCTGGAGATCGGGAAGGAATTTTTTTCCCCCTGCTGGAACAAATTGGATCATGATTTGCTGGGGTTTTTTGCCTTCCTCTGGATCAACTGTGGGTATAGGATTGTATATATAGGATTGTGTGATTTTTTTTTTTTTTTTAGGATTTTTATTTTATGTTTTCCTTTTAATTGGTTGAACTAGATGGACTTGTGCTCTACAAAGTCCATACACCCCAGACTCTGGGTGCTTGTGAATATTTTGGTGTGCCTGGCTGTGCAGGAGTGGGGGATCCATGTTCATATGCAACTCCTACGGGGGTGTGCTACACACATGCAAGGAAAATTTAAAAAAGACAGAATTATTGCTTGCACGTGATTGGATAAGGACAGTCAGCAGAGCTTCTGCTCATTTATTAAGCTTTGGAGCAACTGTTCTTGCAGAGTGCACAGTCTATTTGCCTTTAGTAACTCAACCCCAGTGTTACCAGATTGTGTATTATCGGATGGAATATGATTCCAATGTCTTGTGGTCTTGTTCTTTTTCAACAATGTAAGCATTGTAATTTCCAGATCTTGCCCTCTGTAAATGACTGCTTCTATGACAAATTATCTACACAACATCTTTGACTTTCACTGCTGCGGCTGACCGAACATCTCAAACATATTTACAAAATGCTTTAGTTCATAATATTCAGTGACAGTTTAATCATGTCATTTTAATTCAATTTACTTTGTTTACTCATTCTGAGACTTTCAATATATCATGAGCCTTATTAATGACAAAATTGTGTGCTGATGTTGATTCTGTGGCGTTGCTGAATACGACTTCTTATTAAACTGAAGACAAATAACATTTTTTACTTTGTCTACACTTTTAGAGGCAGCGAAACAGTCACAAAAGAGATGTTAGTAGCTATCATGTTCAGTCATCTTCCTCGATGCACTTCACTTCACAGATGCTTAGATTCCTAGAGGGAATCACTCCTTGGGTCCCATCCACTCATGTGCTTTGAAGTTAAATAAAACTGTACACAAAATAAATAATGAGATCTGTGCCAATAAAGTCAGGGCTGTTTTCATCTATGAATTTTCACCCAGTACATATTTTACATTTTTGGATATTTTTAACAAAACACATCTGCCATAGAGGTGAATGGAACCAAATATGCATAAAAAGTATACATTTTTGGTGCATTTTAATAAAGGAAGTACACTCTAACCCTGAAGCTGTTGTAGTGTATGCAATGATGCATTGATGTGTAGGAGTGGGTTTTTACATCCTCATGTAAGCAGGTTGCCCTTCTGGAAGCTCACATTAAAGATCTGGAGGAGCAAGTTGCAACACTGAGCAGAATGGACAACCTTGAAAGGGGTCATCTGCTTGCTGAGCACTTGGTCAGTGGGGTTGATGTTTAGGGTGGAGGGTCAAGTCAAAATTATAAGGTAGGAAGATGGGTTAATGTAGTTAGAGGGAGTGGTAGGGGCTCACAGAAAAGGAAGGCACCAAAACACCAAAACCAAAACACCAAAAAAAGTGCGCCAAAACAAATTTGCCAAGTTGAGTGAAGATCTGGAGGTGGCAAAGACAGAGGTGGCAGCCCTGGATGTCACTGTTACCCCTAACAGCTGGGAGAGCAGCCCATCTAGTAGGGATGGTGAGGGTAGTGCAGGTAGGTCTAGACAGTTTGTGGTAATATGGGATTCTATAATCAGAGGGACTGATAAAATCATTTGTCGACAGGATCGCTTCAACCGAATGGTTTGCTGTCTCCCCGGTGCTAGGTTTCGGCATTTGTGGTGGACCGGGTTGATAAATTACTGGGGCTGGGCATGACCCAGCTGTCTTGGTCCCTGTTGGAACCAATGACAGAATACATGGAAGGTGGAGGTTGTTTAAAAATCAATTCAAAGAACTAGGCTGCACGTTGAAGGGAAGGACCTCCAAGGTGATTTTCTCTGAAATGCATATTGCCTGTGTCATGGGCAACACAGGAAATACAGGGGGAGATTAGAGAACTGAATGCATGGCTAAAGATCTGATGTAAGAAGGAAGGGTTTGGGTTTCTAGAACACTGGGCTGACTTTTCATTGGGGTGCAACCTACAGTATCTCACAAAAGTGAGTACACCCCTCACATTTTTGTAAATATTTTATTCTATCTTTTCATGTGACAACACTGAAGAAATTACACTTTGCTACAGTGTAAAGTAGTGAGTGTACAGCTTGTATAACAGTGTAAATTTGCTGTCTTCTCAAAATAACTCAATACACAGCCATTAATGTCTAAACTGCTGGCAACAAAAGCGAGTACACACCTAAGTGAAAATGTCCAAATCAGGCCAGTTTAGCCATTTTCCCTTCCCGGTGTCATGTGACTTTTTAGTGTTACAAGGTCTCATGTATGAATGGGGAGCAGTTTTGTTAAATTTATTGTTATCGCTCTCACTCTCTCATACTGGTCACTGAAAGTTCAACATGGCACCTCATGGCAAAGAACTCTATGAGGATCTGAAAAAAAGAATTGTTGATCTACATAAAGATGGCCTAGGCTATAAGAAGACCCTGAAACTGAGCTGCAGCACGGTTGCCAAGACCATACAGCGGTTTAACAGGACGGGTTCCACTCAGAACAGGCCTCACCATGGTCGACCAGTTGAGTGCAGGTGCCCAGCATCATATCCAGAGGTTGTCTTTGAAAAACAGACATATGAGTGCTGTAAACATTTCTGCAGAGGTTGAAGGGGTGGGGGGTTAGCCTTTCAGTGCTCAGACCATACACCACACACTGCATCAAATTGGTCTGTATTGCTGTCATCCCAGAAGGAAGCCTCTTCTAAAGATGATGCACAAGAAAGCTCGCAAATAGTTTGCTGAAGACAAGCAGACTAAGGACATGGATTACTGGAACCATGTCCTGTGGTCTGATGAAACAAAGACAAATGTATTTGGTTCAGATGGCGTCAAGCGTGTGTGGCAGCAACCAGGTGAGGAGTACAAAGACAAGTGTGTCTTGCTTACAGTCAAGCATGGTGGTGGGAGTGTCATGGTCTGGGTCTGTATGAGTGCTGCCGGCACTGGGGAGCTACAGTTCATGAAGGGAACCTTGAATGCCAACATGTACTCTGAAGCAGAGCATGATGCCCTCCCTTCAGAGACTGGGCCGTAGGGCAGTATTCCAACATATCTACCCCAAACACACCTCCAAGATGACCACTGCCTTGCTAAAGAAGCTAAGGGTAAAGGTGATAGACTGGCCAAGCATGTCTCCAGATCTAAACCCTGTTGAGCATCAGTGGGACATCCTCGAACAGAAGGTGGAGGAGCGCAAGGCCTCTAACATCCACCAGCACTGTGATGTCGTCATGGAGAAGTGGAAGAGGACTCCAGTGGCAACCTGTGAAGCACTGGTGAGCTCCATGACCAAGAAGGTTAAGGCAGTGCTTAATGGTGGCCACACAAAATATTGAAATTTTGGGCCCAATTTGGATATTTTCACTTAGGGGTGTACTCACTTTTGTTGCCAGCAGTTTAGACATTAATGGCTGTGTGTTGAGTTATTTTGAGGGGACAGCAAATTTACACTGTTATACAAGCTGTACACTCACTACTTTACATTGTAACAAAGTGTCATTTCTTCAGTGTTGTCACATGAAAAGATAGAATAAAATATTTACAAAAATGTGAGGGGTGTACTCACTTTTGTGAGATGCTGTATATGCTAAAGATCGTTTGCACGTGAATGGAAGGGGGTCTACTGTGCTGGGGGGGGGGGAGAAGTTTATGGGAAGGTTGGAGGAGTATTTAAACTTGGATTGAGGGAGAACGGTGAACTAGAATTCAATTGGGCAGACAGGCCAGTTAGGGGTCAGACATAATTGGAGGGAGGAATGGGGATAGATGGGGAGAAGGTTATGGCAGGTGACAAGAACGTTCCCATGTTGCAAACAACAATTGGAAATTATAGTGTTATTTAGTTCAAAAATAAAATTTAATGTCAAAATTCAAAACGAATGACAGATTGCAAAAGATAGTAGGACAAACCCCAAAAATTCTTCAAGTATATTAATAGTAAAAAGGTCAGGCCTGAGCATGTAGGCCCTTTCCAAATTAATCTAGAGTGAGTGACTGCAGCTGGACCAGATGGCATCCACCTACGGATCCTAAAAGAATTGAGCTCTGTCATTTCAAAGCCATTGTTAACTAATTTTTAGGGACTGCTTAATGACTGGAATAGTACCCCTGGATTGGCGTAGAGCCAATGTGGTGCCTATATTTAAAATGGGGTCAAAGTCTTTACCAAGTAACTCTAGACCTGTTAGTTTAACTTCTATAGTTGGGAAGATACTGGAGACTGAGAGTTTAATAAAAGACCACATAGATGAGTTCTTGCTGGAAAAAAAAATAATTTAAGCAACAGACAGCATGGACTTTTGAAAGTCAGAGGTTTTCAAACAAATCTGATTTCTTTTTATGCGGAGGTAAGTAAGGCCACTTTCACACTGAGGCGCTTAACAGGTGCTATTTATCTAAAAATAGCGCCTGTAAAGTGCCTCAAAAATGCACCCCAATCCACCCCAATGTGAAGGCCCAAGTGCTTTCACACTGGGGCGGTGCGCTTGCGGGACATTACAAAAAGCAGCATCTTTGGGGCGTTGAGGGGAGCAGTGTATATACTGCTCCTTTACCGCCCCTGCCTTTGAAATGAATGGCAAGGGCCTCCAAAGTGGCTGCACACCGCCTCAGAAGCGTGGAGCGCCGGTACTTTTAACCCCCTTGTAACCCCTTGTGGGCAGGTTAAAAACGTCACACTCCCGACTGAAAAGCGGCACTGCAGTGCCGGTAAAACACAGCTAAAACTAGTGGGGTTTTGCCACAACCACAGTTGCAGTCTGAAAGTAGCCTTAAACCTTGGACAGATGGGTGGCTGTGAAGGGCTAATGTATAAGGTAATAAAGTATGGGGTTGTACTTGTGCGCTACCAAATATGTTGATATATACAAACACTAATAGCAGATGTGATGCAGCTGCTAGCCTGCTATGGTGTCACAAGCACTCACAAAGGGTAAAAAATATAGCTTATTAATGGGGCAGTCTTGTATCATGTAAACCTATTTCAAAGATAGCATAATATTGCATAAAATATATTTTAAACAGTTCAGTGCAAAATTCACATGTGCAATTCCCAAATAAAAAATAAATGCAAAATTCATAAAATAAATCAAATACAGAAAACCTGTGCAAACGCAGCAAAACATGTGCATTTTTTCATTCAATATTATACAAAGTCCATATGTGCAGATAACAAACATAAAGTGCAAGGTGCACTTATGAAAACTGCTCAAAAAAAAAAAAAAAAATA
>BLSH010353552.1:220157-231521 GCA_018402905.1 Glandirana rugosa | reverse complement strand
GAAGGTGGGCAGCACCCTCTAGGTAGGTAGGTGCTAGAGGTTAGATTTTTCTATGAGAGTAGGAAAATTTAGGCAGGCCTACCTGTTTGTTTTCATTCTGGGCTGGTAGTATCTCGGGGTAGGGCTGGTGGCTCACAGGTGGTGTCATCAGGGCCTCTCACTTCTTTCCAGAAGCTTCTGGTGTTTTCTGGAAAGAGAGGTGGAGAGGGGAGGTGTAGCCACCTGGGGTAATTTGAGAAGCCCGACCAATCCCCAACCTAGATTAGCAGGGGACAGGCCTCCTTAAATACCCAGTGTCAGCCCTACTGGGGAGGAGTTGTCGGGTGGAAGAGCTGGAGTGAATGTGTGCGGAGGCTGTCGGGGCCTTGAGGGGGGGGTGACCTTGGGTCTGGGCAGTCGGGACCACTTCCAAGGACATGTGGGGGGGTCCTGGACCAAAGGCACAAGAGAGAGCAAGGAGAGGACAGCAGAAAAGAGCACTACTGAGAATCTCCAGGATGAGGAACCACCGGTTGCAGCCAGGAGGGCTAGTAAGTAAAAGGCACTGTTGAGAGGACTGGGGAGGCACGCCTGAGAGGACCGGGAGAGTGCAGTTGGCCATGGGTGCAAAACCAGCAGAGAGGACTGTGGTGTTGAGGGCAGGGGAGTCAGGCAGCCGCAGCCAGGAGGGCTGGCAGGGCCTGAGGAGGGCTAACTGGGATCAGTACTCGCACATGGAACAGCTAGCATCTGAACTTTCTCTCACTATAGGGGCCCACGGTCCCTGCCTGCAAAAGGCAATCCACTGAAGCCTGGCTGAGTGTCAGGCCTAACCAATTATGTGCTAGCTGTTCCTGGGAGCTCAGGCAAGAGAAGTGCTGGAGGAGCTGAGGAGTAATGGTCTGTAACAAGAGTAGTGCTGGAGGTGTTGAGGAGAAACAGTCTGAAGCAAGAGTTGTGCTGGAGTGACGTCTGGAGTGTATATACTGGAGTGTATATTAGTTGTCCCAATCAATGCTCTACAAATTCTACTGGGCATCCCATATTCCCCTTACCCCATCCAAGTTCAATCCCCTCAATAAAACGAAAAAACAAAGCTCATGGACTGTTCTATTTCTCTGAGTGCCTGAGAGATGGATGCCATGCTGGGCAGGGTGACAAGTGAACCACTACATTCAGCAGACCCCGTGGGGGTATTGCTACATATGTATCACCTCAAACGACATAGGGTTCTTTAGTCTTACTGATCAGGAGGAAAGGGAGAACCAGTATAAAACAGCAAGAAATCACTGGTCTCCACCACCAGATAGGGCGCTCTGGAGGGTCATATGATCATGCACCTAATATTTTTTTTTGTCTGTCTGTCTTTAACTACCTCCTGCCCACTGTATAGTAAAATGACACCAGGTGGAATCACCTCTCGTTCTGGGGCGACTTCATATGACATTGCCCCAGTGTTCCCACCCCTGTGTGCCTGGTGGTTGGGGGGCTCGCAGTGCGGTGATCATGGTCATGTCGTACCCTACCCCAATCTCGATAAAGAGCGCCGATGACAGGGCTTTTTACCCATATGATCAGCTGTGTCCATTTACAGCCGATCACATGTGAATACGGAAGTGCTGTTTATCGGCCATCCTTGCCTCACACTGAAAAGTGTGAGGCGAGGAGAGCCGATCAGCGGCATTTCCTCGCAGGGGAAGCTGTACAGATAATCAAGACACTGATCATCAGTGCCCTGATTATCAGTGCAGCCCCAGCAGTGCCCAGAAGTGACACCAATCAGTGTCCATCGGTGACACCAATCAGTGCTGCCTTTCACTGCCCATCAGTGCTTGCTCCTCAGTGCCCATCAATGCCACCCATCAGTGCCACCTATCATTGCCCATAAGTGCCGCCTATCAGTGCCCCATCAGAGTGTCCTTCAGTGCCGCCTCATCAGCGCCCATAAGTGCCTCCTCATCAGTGCTTATCAGTGACACCTCATGAGCGCACATCATTGAAGGAGAAAAATGACTTATTTACAAAATTTACTGACAGAACCTAAGAAAAACATCTTTTTTTTTTCAATATTTTTAGTCTTTTTTCATTTGTTTAGCAAACAAGAAAAAACCCAGTGGTGATTAAATACCACCGAAAGAAAGCTCTACTTGTGTGAAAAAATTATAAAAATGTAATTTGGGTACAGCGTTGCATGACCGCGCAATTGGCATTCAAAGTGTGGCAGCGCTGAAAGCTGAAAATTGGCCTGGGCAGGAAGGGGTTGAAAGTGCCCGGTATTGAAGCAGTTAAAGAACTATTCTATTTCTATTCTTGAACAAAACTAATAAGACAATATTTATCAAAACAATGCATATCTATTTTAACCTGAATGTGTGAGGCATTCATTTACATTTCCAACATTGCAGAGCGGCTGCAAGGAGTCAGGCTGGTTGACACCTTAACACCACTCTGTGCCTGGAGGTTGCAGAGAGTTCTTCAACAAGGTAGTGCCCGCAGCGAGTTTTGGATCACATTTCAACATTAACAGATTCTTTTTAATATTTATAATGTCACACTCTGGCTTCATGTACATGAATATAAACCCGGAGCAGCTTGCAGCCAGCTAACCTGAAGATGTTCAAAGTCTCACAATGTAGTCAAAGCATGTGTTGTAAGTCAACCTTCGCTATTTATTAAATGCACTTCTACCTCTGAGTGTTGTAGCCTATTGTCTGTGGCAGCCATTTTTTTTTTAGAAAATCTGGATGTCATACATGAATGATGGTAATCGGGTTGGAAAGTGAAGCTTTAAAACCTCTTGCTCTCATAATATCAAGTCATCTAAAGAGGATTTCCATTTTTAAATACAAGTGGAAAATCTGTGCGCTCCTAATGCTGACCTGCCAGAGTCATCATTATTATTCATTTTTATTTCTATGTCACTTAGACATGCTACTGGTCAGCTCTTTTTTGAATATACCTATAACAGCAACACATGCAATGATGGATAGATTTTTTAAAAAAATGTTTATTACTGAAATTTGTTATTGAAGATAAAAAAGATTTACTCAGAGAATACAAAGAGTAAGATGGATTTGTCCATTTAGATCAAGTATCCTGGGCGTTTGGTTATATAAATGTAAGCTGCGACCTAAACTTACCCTCTCTTATCATAACACATGAATCATAAAATGCAACCTGGCATGAACAAGCAAAAGATTTTGGTTATAATTTAGCAAATAAACATTAAGTTAACAGTGCATGTAAAGGGAAGAATTTTGGCAGCAACCCAGTTGAGCTACTAAGTTCTTTCGCTATTCAACTTGGTTTAATATGAAAAAATGTCATTGCACACGACACCTTTAAATTTCAAAAAGATCAAACACCCGCTATGCAGAAAATATTTATAGATATACACATACATTTTAGATATATACTGTAGTTATAGCGCATAATTTATGAACTCCTAAAGAACTTTAATAAAACACTTTTTGAAAAAGTTAAATTCTGATTTTTTTCCCTAGAAAATTACTTAGAAATTATATAATTTTTAAAAGCAGATGTCCTGCACTATAAGATGGCAGCAGTTGCAATTGTTTTATGTTGCACAATATTTGCATGGCTGTTTATGAAATGCATATTTTCATGAAAAAATACACGAAGGTTAATTTAATGCCCCGTACACACGATCTGAAAATCGGACGGAAAATACCGCTTTCGAAGCGGTCGTACGATAATCGGATCGTTAGTACAGAGCTTTCGAGAGCCGATCACGACAGTTCATCTGATGCTTTCCGTCCGGACAAGATCGGACATGCAGGAAAAATATTCTCGCGCGGTGCCCGATCGTGCGATTTTCGTTTCATCAGTACAGCTGTCATTCAAAAATGCAATACAAATACACTGCAACACATCACATCGCTTCCGATTTTTTATTCTGTCGTGCGAGAATTTTCATGACTAAAGTAAACTCTTCCGATTCGATCTGAGATTAGCATGCGAAAAAAAACAGACGATCTGTGGTCTGATTTTTGGATCGTGTGTACGGGGCATTAGTGCACACTAACTCAAAATAATACATGTTAAAAATAATATAATACTCATTTTTGTTAAAATATAAAAGATGGGGTTCTGTTGAGTAAATAGGTACCAAACATGTCCAGTCTCAAAACTGCACATCTCTGTGAAATGGTGAAAAACCACACTCCTCAGGTGATGCTTTTGAAGCCTTTATAAGCCTTTATGATACAATTGTGAATTACAGCCCTTAAAATGATTGTTCTCATTGTGCGTTCCCTTTGCTGCTGTTTTTATGGGCAAATGGGGGTGTTTTTAATTTTTTTCAAAATATTTCTATTTATTTTAATGTAATATTTTAAACACTTTTTTCTTTAACTTTATGGCCATCACAAGAAGGCTAACATGCCCTTATGTGATAGCATGGTCAGTGCATGTGATAACATGGGCAGGTGACATGTTCTCTTTATGGAAACATCAGGGGTCTTTTAGACCCCTAATATCACTCCTGACTTCCACTGCAGCTAAAAAAATCACTGTAGCTGAAGGGCCAGTGCTTCTGGCTCCTCCCACCTTTGAGTGTTCCCCCTAGCAAGCTGATTTCTAGGAGGTACTCATGCAGGCTCGATCCCGAGCTGCACTGTGTGCATCTATTAACACTCGTAGTTCAGCTTGGCTTGGCCCCGCCCCCTGCTCCCATGTCACTGGATGTGATTGACAGCAATGGGAGCCAATGGCTTTCGCTGCTCTCACACAGTCCAGTGAGGAGAGAGAGAGAGAATTCTCATGCACAGTGCTGGACCGAGATCGGTTCAGGTAAGTATTTAGGGGCTAGGATGGCATCTGCGCATAAAAGGTTTTTTACCTTAATACACAGAATGCATTAGCCTTTAGAACTACTTTAAAGTTTACAGGAATTTTGTTAAGCTGATTCCAATGCAGTAAAAAAACTCTTTCCAAGCTGCTCTTCAGCTATATTGTTATACCTAGACATTATTTAATCAGTTTAAAACCTGGCCATTTTGATATTTCTCGCATAGACATTATTTAATCAGTTCAAAACCCGGCCATTCTGATACTTCTCACATTCAAGCCTAAGTTCACCTTTAAAAAAAATAATAAATTCACATTTATTTTCAGGTAAAAAAATGTGCATTTATATATTATTTTTCTTAGGAGTCTGTAAAGCATTGCACACACAACCAGCAGATCGTGAGTGCAATGCCAGGCTCCTTGAGACTGTCAGTAGAGCTGTCTGCTCATACCTCCGATATAGGCAGGTAGTTACTGAGATGCAGGAAAATCAATGAACTTCAAGAGCACTCACCAGCACCTTTATAGTTCATTGAAAACTGCAAACTGTCAACTGAAATGGTTGATGGTAGTTGTAGTTAATTCATTCACAGAACTTTGTGCTGGACCAGCATAAACAGATACTCGAAATGTCCATTGCGGGTGTTGAAAGCAGTCTTCCACTCGTCTACCTCTCTAAATTCAAATCAGATTATAAGCCCCTCGGAGGTCCAGCTTAGTGAACACAACGGCTCCCTTAAAGTGGTTGTCTATTAAAAATAAAATAAAATAAAATAAAAACCTGCAAGACAATAGCATGATTAGCTAGTATGCAGCGCATACTAGCTCATTATGAAATAATCTCCTTGAAACAAAGATCCGACCGGGCTGCTCGGTCCCCTCTGAGGGAGTGGACATCTTCCCTCGGATCTTGCTTCCGGGTATGCGGCTCCGGTGCTGTGACTGGCCGGAGCCGCGAGACGTCACTCCCACGCATGTGCACAGGACCTGTCTTTCAGGCAAGGTCCGGCCCTATTGCTGGGCCTTTGCCGAGACATACACGGCGCATGCGCCGGGACATACACGGTGCATGCGCCAGGACATACACGGCGCATGCGCCAGGACATACACGGCGCATGCGCCGTAACGCTGCAACATTTTAGAGAGGGTATATCTCCTAAACCATACAGGTTTAGGGGATATTCATTTTACCTACAGGTAAGCCTTATTATAGGCTTACCTGTAGGTAAAAGTACAAAAATCGGGTAGACAATCGCTTTAAGCAGATCAAACAATTCTAAAATGAGATGCAAAGGGTAGGAGTCTTTTATGGTGATCTGACTTAACCCTCGATAATCTATGCATGGTCGAAGACCCCCATCTTTCTCTTCAAACAAAGAAAAAACCTGCCCCTAGTGGAGAAGAAGAGGGTCGGATAAAACCTCTCTCCAAGTTGTCCTTAATGTATTCCTCCATGGGTCTTTGTTCAGGCAGTGACAGGGGATAGGTCCTTCCTAGTGCTCCAGGAATCAGATTAATCGCACAGTCAAAGGAACGATGTGGAGGTAAAACCTCTGCCTTTTGCTTGTAGAATACATCTGCAAATCCATGGTATTCATGAGGCAAGGCAGGAGGGATGCCCACAGAAGCCAACAGACAACCAGAAAGTCTTTTGGGTTGAGACAAACATTTCAGGTCCATTTAACCAATCAAAAGAAGGTTTGTATTGTTGTAACCATGGGTAACCAAGGATAACAGGCAGAAGTGGAGAATCAATAAGAGACCGGACGATTTCCTCTTTGTGGAGTGCGCCTACCTGAAGGGTGATTGTTGTAGTTTCAAACTTTACAAGGCAATCTCCCAATGTCCATTCAGGGTGGTGATGCTCAGGGGTCTAGACTTGGGAACAAATGGGATGTTATTTTCTTTAGCGAAATCCAGGAATAAGCCAGAGGCTCCAGAATCCACAAAAGCCTCACATGAGACACGTTTAGAGGCTAAATGGAAGATTAAGGGTACAGTAATCTTGGTCTTGGAAGAAATACTTGTAAGGTCTAACCCTACGCGTTGCGTCACCTCTCGTGACTTCTTCAGGGCACCCTTAAGAAGTCACGTGAGGTGACGCAACGCGTAGGCGGATCTTAGCTGGCTGGACACACAGTGAGAGGTGCTCTGACACCGCTGTGTTGTTTGAATAGCTGTTTTTATACTTTTTGTCAAAAAACGTTTTCTTGGATGCAATAAACTATTTCCTTTAAACTACTACACTATGGAAGCCTTTTTATCTTCCCCCCTTGCCTGAGTGGTATGGAGTTTTAATTAACTCAGGAGAAGGATAGTGACCGATCGGATTGTTTGAGCATTTGCGAGGATCAGGATCGGTAACAAGGAAGCGTGGGACGGATGAACGGAATCAGCAAAAGATACCTTGATGCGCACATACCCTAAGCCATAGAGGTGAGCATTCTATGAGCACTTACCCGCTTGAAGCACCTTAGAAAGGAATCCTTTTGGGGTTAATATACCTACCCCCCTGCAAAAGAGGCTTTCTTCACCTGTTTGGAGCACGAATGATTTTATGGACTACCTGAGAACAAGTCACTGAATTTTCACTACAATCACTTTATCTATGTAATAAGGACTTTTGATTTATTTATTTTTTATCTTGTATATGTTGATCAATTTTTATTGAGATAAAATTGATATCACTACATCACTTTCGGTCCAAATATTTTATTGATATGTGTATTTTATATTGAAGTTTTATTTGTCACAGGTTTTATGCACTTATATCTGATTTTATACCTGCAGCATGTACATTTTTAAGTGAATTTATTTATACAGAATAATCTTAGATATTTTATTATCTGTATACTATCACTAAAGGTGTTGATACATACGGACACCACCAGAGGCTGCGCAGTACCATTCACTTCCCAGACACCATTTCTCTATATTGTCACACAGCAGGTACAGCGGCAACCTTTAAACACTATAGAGGTCTCATAGTAGCGCGAGGATACACCACATTTTTTCAATACTGTGTGGAGGCCTGCTAAATTGCCTTCCAGGTCTCGTCCGTGCCGAGTAAGAACTGTGCAGGAGTGAGGAACAAGGAGAGAAATGTGCAGCAAGTGTCAGTGCTGGAGTGAAGAAGGAGAAGTGTTGTATATAGAGGTCCTGTTTAAAGAACTGTTTGATTCCTGGGCATCCCATAACCATCCCTAGCACATCCAAGTTCAAATCCCCTAATAAAACAACAAAACAAAGTACCAGCCTGTTCTGTGTCTCCGGATGTGAGCAAAAATGTGTCTGGTCTTGCTCAGCTCTTCCTTCTCTCACAAGCTTTCAGCTCAGCAGTGATTGTCTGCCTGCTTCTGCTACCACCCAGGAGGGAGGAAATTGATCTTCATTACGGGGGCTGCAGGGAGAGAAGTAGGTGCTGTACATCGGAAACCAAAGGTGTCTGCTCTTCATCTGGGAAGGAGGAGGGGCTGGGAGAGAGGAGGCAGAAGGTTACTGCATAGAGCAGAAGCAGCCAGGGGCTGTGCTGGCAGTCGCTGTGTGAAATGCCTGACCTGTTCTCAGCTAAGTAGAAGTCCGTGTGAGCAAGGCTGGATGCCGGCATAAGCACATCTTGAACGGCTCCTGGTTTTAGCGCCCTCAGGGGGCTGCCTAACCTGCCTTATGCTTGCGCCGGCCCTGTCTGGAACAATGGTCAAACATTCCATTACACACACTGTTAAACCTTGAGGACAGCCTTCCCAGAAAGTTCATGTGCGTGTAAAGGCAGGCGTCTCAATACTTTAGTATATATATATATTTATATATTGTGAAATTTGCGCGTGGGGATCAACTTTCCTGAGGAAAATGTCAGCATGCAGGCAACTTTCTTTAACCACTTGCCGACCGCCTGCCGCATTGTGTCGGCGGCAAGGTGGCTCGTTGTCACGAAATGCCGTCACAGGACAGCGCTCACGATAACTAGTATTGTGAGTGCGCTCGTTGTGTCCGGGGTGGCAGGGGAGCGGGTAGGGCAGACTCGATCACCGCCGGCTACCCGCGATGGCCCCCCCCACAGTGAAAGAACGGAGGTCCGTGTAAGTAAAGGGCTGAAGATCTGAAGAGGGGGAAGAGCTGTGATCACAGGCTACAGTTAGAACACAGTTAACCCTTAGAGCGCCCCCTCCAAGTTAACCCCTTCACTGCCAATGCCATTTACACAGTAATCAGTGCATTTTCATACACTGATCACTGTATAAATGCCAATGAACCCCAAAAAGTGTCAAAATGGTCCAACATGTCCCTTGCAATATTGCAGTACTGCTAAAAATCGGAGATTGCCGCCATTACTAGTAAAAAAATAAAAAAACAATAAAAACCCCAGAAATTAATTCTCATCACCGTAAATGCGGCAACTTTTGCTCAAACCAATCAATAAATGGCAATTGTTAATTTTTTTTACCAAAAATATGAGGAAGAATATAAAGCAGCAAAAACTGATGGAATAAAATGTTTTTTTATATTTTTTTTTGGATTTGTATTTTAGCAAAAAGTAAGAAATTTGGGTTTCTTTGCAAAATTGTCACTCTTCTTTTGTTTATAGCGGTGATCAGAAATGACGCAGAGGTGATCAAATACCCCCAAAAGAAAGCTCTATTTGTGGGAAAAAAAGGACGCAAATTTTGTTTGGGTACAACGTCGCACGACCATGCAATTGTCAGTTAAAACTGCGCAGTGTCGAATTGCAAAAAGTGCTCTGGTCCTAAAGTGGGAAATCCTTCCGGGGCTGAAGAGGTTAAAATCTGGCGGCTGGCCATGTTTAGTAAAAGGTTTACAGGGTAAAAAGAAACAAAATAGAAAATAAGTCCTTGCCGTCCAGAGCTAAACTAAACAATATAGTTTCCTCACTATACGGTGTGGGGCTGGCCCCCGACACCCACAAAAACATAAGCCAAAAAGCAAACCCTGTCTTTTAAAGTCCAAACAGACACAGAGCTCCCTCAGATCCCTCTCTGAGTTCCAGGTCAGAGCTAGAGTGTGTTCTCTTCCTGGTAATTTAAGCCACCTGCTGGTGGACTCCAGTGGACCACAAACTCCGGACCGGAACCAGCCCTGCCATGGTGGCTGGTAAAATCCGAACCAGACTCCTTTCAATCCAGTCCAAATGAATGTATATGAGGCGACGGGTAGTGTCCGTCTACCACATTGCCTTGCATACCGTCACAATATATATATATATATAAATATATATATATACATATACACACACACAGAAGTGAGTACACCCCTCACATTTTTGTAAACGTTTTATTATATATATATATATATATATATGCACTGCCTTAACTCTCTTGGGCATGGAGTTCACCAGAGCTTCACAGGTTGCCACTGGAGTCCTCTTCCACTCCTCCATGATTACATCACAGAGCTGGTGGATGTTAGAGACCTTGCACTTCTCCACCTTCCGTTTGAGGATGCCCCACAGATGCTCGATAGGGTTTAGGTCTGGAGACATGCTTGGTCAGTCCATCACCTTTACCCTCAGCTTCTTTAGCAAGGCAGTGGTTGGCTTGGAGGTATGTTTGGAATTATCATGTTGGAATACTGCCCTGCATGAAGTGCCATGTTGAACTTCCAGTGAACAGTATGAGAGAGTAAGAACGATAAAACCAAATTTAACACACCTGCTCCCCATTCACACCTGAGACTTTGTAACACTAACGAGTCACATGACACCAGAGAGGGAAAATGGCTAATTGGGCCCAATTTGGACATTTTCACTTAGGGGTGTACTCACTGTTGTTGCCGGCGGTTTAGACACGAATGGCTGCGTGTTGAGCCATTTTGAGGGGACAGCAAATTTACACTGTTATACAAGCTGTACACTCACCACTTTACATTGTAGCAAAGTGTAATTTCTTCAGTGTTGTCACATGAAAATATATAATAAAATATTTACAAAAATGTGAGGGGTGTACTCATTTTTGAGAGATAAGGTGTATATATCACCTTTACCCAAAGCTTCTTTAGCAAGGCAGTGGCCATCTTGGAGGTGTGTTTGGGGTCGTTATTATGTTGGAATACTGCTCTGTGGCCCAGTCTCTGAAGGGAGGGGATCATGCTCTGCTTCAGTATGTCAAAGTACATGTTGGCATTCATGGTTCCCTCAATAAACTGTAGCTCCCCAGTGCCAGCAGCACTCATGCAGCCCCAGACCATGACAGTCCCACCACCATGCTTGATTGTAGGTAGGCCAACACTTGTCTTTGAACTCCTCACCTGTTTGCCTCCACACACGCTTGACACCATCTGAACCAAATAAGTTTATCTTGGTCTCATAAGACCACAGGACATGGTTCCAGTAATCCATGTCCTTTGCTTGTTGTCAGCAAACTGTTTGTGAGCTTTCTTGTGCATCATCTTTAGAAGACACTTCCTTCTGTGATGACAGCCATGCAGACCAATTTGATGCAGTGTGCGGCGTATGGTCTGAGCACTGACAGGCTGACCCTCCACCCCTCAAACCTCTGCAGCAACGCTGGCAGCACTCATATGTCTATTTCCCAAAGAAAACCTCTGGATATGACGCTGAAA
>BLSH010353552.1:182282-201944 GCA_018402905.1 Glandirana rugosa | reverse complement strand
TACCTACACACGTAAAAAAGTTTGTCTAATTGATACATTGATACACTTCTAAGTTCTTATCTCAACTCGCCTGTGTACCTACAAACCCAAGCCCAAAAGCACCTTTTCAAGCCCAAACCCAAGCCAGGCTTGAACTGGGGCTGGGGCTTGGGGTAACTTTAGTTACCTCTGGGCTTGTAAACCCTTGTTTTTACCGACATTTTTTCAGGACCTTTCACGATCTCCCGACGTTTTACTTCTTTTCACCCCCATTCTCATCCTGGTCCCGGCCGGGATGGTACCCTGGTTCACCCTGGTACCAGGGTCCGCCGTCAAGTTCTCCTCGCCGTGCCCATAGTAAAATAAAGGGGAAAGGAGCGGGGCGGCAAAGTGCCGCTCCTCTTGAACTGCCGCCTGGGACCATGGTCCCACTTGGTCCCATGGTAGGGCCGGCCCTGGTCCTACTCTTACCCCCACTTTTCTTCATTTTGCAGCCCTCTAGCACTTTCCAGGACTTTTTTACAGCCATTTTTGTTCCCAAATGTTCGGGTCTCCATTGATTTCAATGGGGTTCGGGGTCGGGGTCAAGTTCGGACCGAACCCAAACCCGAACTTTTCCACGAAAACCCGAACCCAAACATCCATGTGTCCGCTCAACTCTATTCTTGAATCTTCACATAGTTACATAGTTAATCTGTTTGAAAAAATGCACACATCCATCCTGTTCTACCAACACAGAAAATAAAAACCACACACACAAATAGAAAACTTCCATATATACAATCCTATACCCACAGCTGATCCAGAGGAAGGCAAAAACATCCAATTAAGCATGATCCAATTTGCTCCAATGGGGGAAAGGAATACCTTCCTGATCCCACAACAGGCAATAGGATATTCCCTGGATCAACTTTACCTATAAAATATTAGTATCCAGTTACATATATTATGTGCATTTAGGAAAGAATCCAGGCCTTTTTTTTTTAAATCTACTGAGCTGGCCAGAACCAGCTCTTGAGGGAGTCTATTCTACATTTTTCAGCTCTTACTGTAAAGAAGCCTTTTCCTATTTGGAGATTAAATCTCTTTTGCTTTAGACATAAAGAGTGCCCCTTGTACTCTGTGATGACCTTAACAGCTTAACACCATAACAACTCACAGCTTCTATTTTTCCTTTCCTTTTTTTTTTCTTTTTTGCAGTGCTTTTCTAACCTCACAGTGTTTTTCAGCTTGCTGCATTTGGTCTACCTTTTGTTTGTCTAAACAGTCTGCAAAATTATATAAGACCTTGTTGAGCCTAGCTGTTCCCTGATTGACATTATCACTGATGATGGTAGATTTCTGCTAGTCTTCAACAATGAAGAGTGTCATACATATAAAAGAACCCCACTT
Source organism: Glandirana rugosa (assembly GCA_018402905.1). Lineage (NCBI taxonomy): Eukaryota > Metazoa > Chordata > Amphibia > Anura > Ranidae > Glandirana > Glandirana rugosa. The sequence goes on along the minus strand of BLSH010353552.1, from coordinate 200,573 downwards.
ACTATTAGCTTATATAGGAAAACCATGTGGAGATTTCCAAAAAATCTTGGGAGTGCTTCACAAATGGGCCTTTACTAAGAAGAAATCAGTGCTAACAGGGCCAAGCGTGGGTGGTACAAACTATTTTGCAAGGTCTACTTTTGGCTCCATGTGTTCCTATTTCTGCCTAATAAACAGGGATGGACTTACATCTCAGGAGCCTATAGACAAAGAATCCTGAAAGATAGCAATAATCAACATGCTCACCCCTAAGCATAAATTCCTTCTGCAAGTTAAAATCCAATCCCACCTTCCAGAAAAAATCCTCTCCCCCAAATCCCCATTCCTAGTGTAAGTTCCCCCCTCTCCACTGACCGGTGACTATTTCCGCCCCAGGTTGGGAAGCATTGCCCCATGGCCACCATCTCACAGGAAGCCCTTCCCCCACATCAGAGGTAAGTATTATTGTTTGCATTGTGTCTGATAAACCCTGTACACACCATGTCCTCCCTATCTCTCAGGCAGTGTCCCTCCACCCCCCCTCCTCTACACACAGCTCACCATTCCCTCACTGACAACACTCCCCCCGGTCTCACACATGGCTCCTGCCTACAACTCCTAAGAGAGCCCCCGCCCCCCGCCATGCAGCCTGGTACAGCCCCGGCCAGTTCTCACCTATCCTGTTCGGAGGGTACTCCTGAGTCGCTGCAACCCTCAAGCTGCACAGTATCAGGTCCGGTCAGCAAAGAGCAGATGTCAGAGAAGAGATACATGTTGCTGCCCAGGTCACTTCTTAGGTGCTCTGTGCATGGGCCAAATCCCCTCTCCCACCCACGTGTGTCTCTCCGGTATACACAGGTTGGTGCTGTGTGTGTAGGAGGGAGGGGGTATACTTACCATATACAATGACTGGACACTGTGCTAAGGTTTGCAATAAGAGCTGAGTGAAAAGAAATCTGGGAAAGATATACAGGAGATGAGTACCCTCCTAGATCTGGTCATGTAGAGCTGGGTGCCCCACTAGGAAGAGCACCTGTAGGCACATGCTTACAGTGCCTAATGGGAAATCCAGGCCCTCCCAATAAAGTCCTGTGTTTGCTATGACCTGGAGGCTCTATAGAATGTTTTTGTGTGTCAATGGTATGACGAGGGTGTCAGGTCGGAAACAGGGGTTTTCGTCATCTACAACTTCTTCCTTTACTGTGGGTGAGAAGAAGTCCTCTGTTTGGCCATTAGGACTCTCCCCTTTAAAACAGGGTGATACTGTATAGAGCACAGGGAAGTCAAGAGGCCTGCTGATGTTCTCTGTGCACTAGGAAAGCCCAGCGAAAGACTGATTTGTTCTCTGCATTGGGCTCCAGTGGACATCTAGGGGAAACCACTGCTTACTATTAGCACAGAAATCCTGTGAAACTTAGGCAGCCATTTTGGCCTGGCTGTGATATACAGTTGTGCTCATAAGTTTACAAACCCTGGCAGAATTTATGATTTCTTGGCCATTTTTCAGAGAATATGAATGAGAACACAAAAACATTTCTTTCACTCATGATTAGTGTTTTGCTGGAGCCATTTATTATCAATCAACTGTGTTTGCTCGTTTTAAATCATAATGACAACAGAAACTACCCAAATGACCCTGATCAAAAGTTTGCATACCCTGGTGATTTTGGCCTGAACACATGTACACAAAGGGGTTTGAATGGCTATTAAAGGTAACCATCCTCACCTGTGATCTGTTTGCTTGTAATTAGTGTGTGTGTGTATAAAAGGTCAATGAGTTTCTGGACTCCTGACAGACCCTTGCATCTTTCATCCAGTGCTGCACTGATGTTTCTGGATTCTGAGTAATGGGGAAAGCCAAAGAATTGTCAAAGGATCTGCTGGAAAAGGCAGTTGAACTGTATAAAACAGGAAAGGGGTGGCCCTGTCTCTTAGAAACCTAGAAAAACCCTACAAACCAATCCGACTGAAAAATGCTCCAGGCTCCCTAACCAGTAACCCCACTATAATTCTCCAAACCTTTCGAACCCAGCTCTCTAAGCTATACACGTCTCCCTCCCCCACAGAAGACCAATCTAAAACCCTAAACTTCCTCAATTCGATCAAACTCCCCCCGCTCTCCTCGGACCATCGAACCCTCCTAGAACAGCACATAACAGAAGAGGAAATGCGAGCTGCGATTAAATCGCTTAAAAGCTACAAACGACCAGGTCCAGACGGTTTTACTGCCACTTATTATAAGCAATACATAGATATTTTAACCCCTACTCTAACCAAAGCCCTAAACTCTATTCTCAAACCCACAAAGTTTAATCATGACTCTTTGAGAGCTACCATTTCTATGATTCCCAAAACCCAAACCGATGACACCTCCTGGTCCAATTACCGCCCTATCTCTATACTCAACAATGACAACAAAATCCTAGCCACACGCCTTAACACATTTATTGGGTCCTTGATCCATAAAGACCAAGTAGGCTTCATGCCCTTCAGACAGGCAGCAGACAATGTACGTAGATCTATGCTCCTGAACCATCTGGCACGCAACCGTAAGATACCAATGTGCCTTTTCTCATTGGACATACGCAAGGCTTTTGATAGCCTCTCATGGTCATATCTCCAAACAATTCTAGAAAGCTGGGGCTTCGGCCCACATTTCCTCCAATGGGTCTTCTCACTCTACTCAAGTCCTTCTGCCCATGTCGCCTACGCTGGTCACATTTCTGATCCCTTCCCAATCCTTAGGGGCACCCGCCAAGGCTGCCCCCTTTCACCCCTCTTATTCGCCTTGGCCATAGAACCACTAGCCCAGAAGATACGCGAAAACCCGGATATCAAAGGTTTAGAGGTCGCAGGCCACGAGTATAAGCTCTGCCTATTTGCTGACGATATATTGCTATCTCTTACATCTCCACTTACTTCAATCCCGAACCTCCTAGCAACCCTTACGCAATTCGCCTCTATCTCTGGACTGGTGGTTAACCCTACTAAATCAAAATTTCTCAATGTCTCCTTACCAGGCACTCTTCAGGCCCACCTACAGACAACTTTCCCCTACAAATGGTCCTCACCTTCCCTAACCTATTTAGGCATCAAACTCACCCCTGACTTGGCTAACCTCTACTCAGTCAACTACCCCACCATGCTCTCACACCTTACCAAGCTAATGTCCTCATGGTCATCTCTTCCCCTTTCTTGGCTAGGCCGTATAACAGCAATCAAAATGGTCATCCTTCCAAAACTGCTTTACCTCTTTCGGGTCCTTCCAACCGCCGTCCCCGCTCACTTCCTGCGCATCATCCAACGTAGGACCCTCCAATTTGTCTGGGGTAAAACTAGACCCAGAGTCTCCAAATCTGTCCTCCACCTCCCTAAACCCCTAGGTGGTCTAGGTCTGCTCATTTATGCTAAGTATTATCAAGCGGCTCAACTCACCATTCTTACGAAATATCACGCCATGACAGAAACACCCTTATGGGTTTCCCTAGAATCAGCCGATTGCGACCCCCTCTCGATAGCCAATTTTCTGTGGCTGCACCCCAAGGACCGCAAACCAATACGCAACCCCATCACTAAACACTCTCTCCGTCTATGGGATAGGCTCAAATTTAAATACAAGCTTCAATCTTTGCATAATCCTCTTCTTTCGTACCTCCGAAACCCCTCGTTCTACCCGGCCTGGACCTCGCCCTCTTCATTCTCTAATTGGCAAGAGGCGGGCCTAACCCGTGCTTACTCCTTCACCACCCCTGATAACCACTTCTCATTTCCTACCCTGTCCGAATCCCATGGCCTCCCACCATCCGAACTTTTTCGCTATCTACAGTTAAAACATTTCTTCTCTCCATGCCTCCGCACTTCTACTTCTTCCCCACATAAAACACCTTTTGAACATGCCTGTGATCGTGAACCTCACATGCGAGGATTTATTTCACTACTTTACAACCACTTGCTGGACCCCCTTGCTCACTCTTCCCTCCCATATGTTCAGAAATGGGAAGCAGATCTACAAACCCACTTAACCCCCGAGGAGTGGAAACACATCTGGTTAGCCACCAAATCAGCCTCACAGAATGTAGTAGCCTCTGAAGCGAACTACAAAGTACTGTTTCGCTGGTACCTTGTCCCCTCGCGAATGGCGAAATACTCCCCCAGCTATCCTGCAAACTGTTTCCGAGGCTGCTCGGACAGAGGAACACATCTACATATCTGGTGGGACTGTCCCACTGTCCAAAAATTCTGGAATGAGGTTTTCCAAATTATTTCAACCCTTCTAGGCCGCTCCCTGCCCCCTAGCCCTACCATAGCCCTACTCAATCTTCAACCTCCAGACACCACTAGCAACCAATTTAAACTTATTCTGAAAGTAACTACAGCAGCAAAACAAACCATAGCGAAAGCCTGGAAATCCCCACTCCTACCACTCACTGAAACTAAACACAGAATCACTAACGCAATGGTCCACGCCAAAATTGAAGCCACATTTCTCAACACCATCCCCAAATTTGAAAAAATATGGTTACCATGGACTAAACATTTCCTCCCCCCATACCTGGACATTGACCTGCTTCATCCATAATATCTATGTCGCATTAACTCTCTGTTCTCCATGCATATTACTGGTTGCCACGTGATCTCCATCCGGCACTCCCCCCCCCCCCCCTATTGTACATACTACTCCACTCCCCCTCTCTTTTTCCCTCTCTCCCTCCTTATTCTTTTTCCATCTTTTACTTAATACATGCAGTCGACTCTGAGACCGACCTGTTCTCCTCCAACCCAGAAAATGTATAAAGATAATGTTGTTAAACCGCAAGTTTTTCTATTAACCAATATTGATCTAGTTCCATGCTAAACTCCCCCGTTAGCTTTTCTCCCCCTGTTACGGAGAGGGACGTTTCTCTGGTCTGTGAGTTATTATACATTGCTATGTGACTGCATTATTACTAGACCTGCTGGTCTCTATTGTTAAACCACTTTTCTTGTATTTTGTTTTTTCTTCAATAAAATTTTTTGAACAAGAAAAACAGGAAAGGGGTATAAAAATATATCCAAGGAATTGAGAATGCCAAGCAGCAGTGTTCAAACTCTATTCAAGAAGTGGAAAATGAGGGGTTTTGTTGAAACCAAACCACGGTCAGGTAGACCAACTAAAATTTCAGCCACAACTGCTAGGAAAATTGTTCGGGATGCAAAGAAAAACCCACAAATAACTTCAGGACTCTCTGAAAACATGTGGGGTGGCTGTTTCAAGATGCACAATTAATAGGCATGTGAAGAAAGATGGGCTGCATGGTCGAGTCACCAGAAGAAAGCCATTTCTACACAAATGCCACAAAGTATCCCACTTACAATACGCCAAACAGCACAGAGACAAACCTCAAACCTTCTGGCACAAATTCATTTGGAGTGATGAGACCAAAATTGAGCTTTTTGACCACAACCATAAACCCTACATTTGGAGAGGAGTCAACAAGGCCCGTGAAACACGTAGATGGATCGCTGATGTTTTGGGGATGTCTGAACTACAAAGGCACAGGTAATTTGGTCAAAATGAATGGCAAGATGAATGCAGTATGTTATCAAAAATACTGGAGGAACATTTGCATTCATCAGCCAGGAAGCTGCGCATGGGATGTACTTGGACATTCCAACATGACAACGATCCAAAACGCAAGGCTAAGTCGACCTGTCATTGGCTACATCAGAATAAAGTGAAGGTTCTGGAGTGGCCATCTCAGTCTCCTGTCTCAATATCATTTGGACACTCTGGGGAAATCTCAAACATGCAGTTCATGCAAGACAGCCCAAGAATTTCCAGGAACTTTTTGCCAAGAGGAATGGGCAGCTTTACCATCTGAGACGATAATGAGCCTCATCCACAAATACCACAAAAGACTTCAAGTTGTCATTGATGTTAAAGGGGGCAATACACGGTATTAAGAACTGGGGTATGTAAACTTTTGATCAGGGTCATTTGGGTAGTTTCTGTTGTCATTATGTATTATTATACAAAGGGTAATCACAGTTGATTGCTAATAAATGGCTTCAACACCAACCATGAGTGAAAGAAATGCTTTTGTGTTCTCATTCATATTCTCTGAAAAATGGCCAAGAAATCATAAATTCTGCCAGGGTATGTAAACTTATGAGCACAACTGTATTTCATGTGCCATGCCATGCGAGAGCTGTCCAGCATGGGAGAGAGAAAGGGCAAGATCAAGCGCAGCATGCAGTTATGAGAAGCCCCAGGTAGTTACCCCGTGGGGGAGCAAGTCATTGCCCAGCCGCATACCGTCAGTAGCTCCTGGTGAAGGAATTTATAGTACCACAGCACTCCCTCTTGTGTAGCTGAGAAAGTGATCAAAAAGTAGCATGGGACAGTATTGTGTTATGTGAAAAGGTTTATGAATTCTAGTTTGTGAAATTGCCATCAGCGTTATTTGAATTTTTATATAAAGATTCTGGAGGTGGGTCATACCACAGTCTATGAGTATTATCAGGGAGCTGAAAAAATGGCAAGCAACCATTTTGGGACAGGAGCAGGTGGTGGCCAGGTGATAGTCGCTCCTGCTGGTGGAGTGGTCAGAGAAGGTCCTCAATGCACTCATTTGGACATCTAGGCTACTGCAAAATGTTCCTCCGCTGCAGTGTAAGACCCCACACAGGGATCAGGTCTGAGACCATGTAACTAACAAGGTCTTGCTCATGAGTATAAAATTGTAATGGTACCTGTCTTCTTTGCATTGGGACGGCAGAGTAATGGACCTTGCGTTGTTCAAGAAGAACTGGTAAGAAAGCTTGAGGTTTCTGCAGTTATGGGGCATTTACAGGTAAATGGTCATTTGTTTACATGTGAAGTTTACTTCTTTTTAATGTGGGAGTTGAGATATGACTGTTCTTTTCACAAACAAATAGAGTTTGTGCAAATTCTCTTCTCTTTTTACTGCCTGCCTCCTCCTGGATGCATAGGAAGGTTGTCCATAAAAGCTTGCCATTGGCTTCCCACTGTTCTCTTTACAACACATTGTTTGTCACTACATTGTTTTGGTAATTTTGTAGTCTGAAACAAAATGTGAGGAAAAAAGCCACAACTGTCTTACCCTAAAAGGAGAACTGACTTCACTTTGGAGAAGGACTTGCAAAGATTTGAAGAAGGAACATGTTGGGAAGTTGTTGGGAGCATAAAGAGATATGTCATAAAATCAACATGGTAATCACATATGGTTGTAGATAATTTTTTCACTGCAGGTTATTGGAATTTGTTTTGGGGTTTTATGAGTCGGAGTTGCATAGCTCCCAACTGCCCCTCATTTGGAGGGACTTCCCTCTTTTCAGACTAAATCCCTATGTCCTTTATACAGTCGGAGTTGTCCTTTTTGGTCTGATGTATAAAGTACATCCCTATCTACCTATCCCTATTCCTACCTATATAACCTTTTTATCCAACCTCTATATTACTGAATTGGTTATTCTGAAAAGTCAATATTAAAGAAAATAGAATAAAAATAAAAAAACATTGTGTGATTTAGCCAATCATTTTATGAACTTTAGATTTTTGTGGTCTGTGTAACCGGGGTCATGGCAAGGGTTTTGTCCTTTGCCTATATACTGTGTGGTAAAAGGTGTACCTCTTTATCATTTCAGAAAGTTAGGAAGTATAGAGTTGGCATCACATATATTTTAGTGGTCTCTTTTAAATCAAACTGTATCGTGTTTATTAGCTTGCTTATGGGTGGGTCCAGCGTGGTGCTGCAGCAGTGAAGACACAGAGTCCAGTTGGAATAAACAGAACTTGTATTGAAAAGAAAGTTCAACAACACAAACAGCCCAGTGGTAAGGCACTCAACTGGGAACACTCACAGTATGTCTGGCCAAAGTAGAATTGCGTGGTTCTCAAGCATACTGACAGCATCTGTCGCAGAGGGTGGAGTGTGGCCTAGCCGGGTCTGCACCCAAGTGGGAGGGCTCCAAAAATGAAGTCGTATCCCTAGCCTGACCTTGCTCATCAGGAATAAAGAAAAGATATTCCTGTGCTCAAATCCCAATAGCTTGTACATGTATTTGAACTATCAGGTGCTAACCCCTTTAGCACCTGATAGTTCAAATACATGTACAAGCTATTGGGATTTGAGAACAGGCATATATTTTCTCTGTTGTAATGCAGGTCAGAGACCAGATCTGAACCTAGTCACTTTCCCCCACCTTGGGTCTTTATGCCCCATTTTGGCATGGTATATGGCATTTGCAGTGGCAAGGCACTGTAGGACTGGCCAGAAGAGGGATTACTTTGATGGAGTTGGTCAGCTTAAACATGTATTGCAATATATGTGAACTAAATATCCCTGTTTTTCATTGCATAGTTTGCTGGGAAGGGTGTAGTAGTGTGATGAGGGGCCATGCAGAATATATAGTGTTAATATGTGGTCACACCCCTTTAGCACCTGATAGTTCAAATACATGTACAAGCTATTGGGATTTGAGCACAGGTATATCTTTTCTCTGTTGTAACGCAGATCAGTGACCAGATCTGAACCTAGTTGAACTTGAACATAGTTGCTCTCCCCCAACTTGGGTCGTTATGCCCCATGTTGGCATGGTGTCCACCTTAGCATTTGCAGTGCAAGGCAGTGTAGGACTGGCCAGAAGAGGGATTACTTTGACACAGTTGGTCAGCTTAAACATGTATTGCAATATATGTCAACTAAATATCCCTGTTTTTCATTGCAGAGTTTCCTGGGAAGGGTGTAGTAGTGTGCAGAGGGTTCATCCAGAATTTGTAGTGCTCATCAGGAACTTCTCCCTACTGCTAGACATTTTTCCATATAGATGGGAGATCTGTCCCTAACCTGTCCACAAAACCAAGGAACCAGGGTCTCAAATAGACTCTGCGAGACCTAAGATGGCCAGCATAGTCACATGGGCGGCCAGCAATCAACCAGGATTGTGCCCCAGTGACCCAGGAACCACGTTGCACTTGGCTTCCTCTCCCTCCGATGCCGCTGCAGTTGAGCTCTACCTGCAGTGGAGAAAAGAAACTGCACCTGCCTTCATGTTTACAGTATCTCACAAAAGTGAGTACACCCCTCACATTTTTGTAAATACTTTAGTTTATATTTTTATGTGACAACACTGAAGAAATGACACTTTGCGACAATGTAAAGTAGTGAGTGTACAGCTTGTATAAAGGTGCAAATTTGCTGTCCCCTCAAAATAACTCAACACACAGCCATTAATGTCTAAACTGCTGGCAACAAAAGTGAAAATGTCCAAATTGGGCCCAATTAGCCATTTTACCTCCCCGGTGTCATGTGACTCGTTAGTGTTACAAGGTCTCAGGTGTGAATGGGGAGCAGGTGTGTTAAATTTGGTGTTATCACTCTCACTCTCTCATACTGGTCACTGGAAGTTCAACATGGCACCTCTTGGCAAAGAACTCTCTGAGGATCTGAAAAAAAAGAATTTTTGCTCTACATAAGGATGGCCTAGGCTATAAGAAGATTGCCAAGACCCTGAAACTGAGCTGCAGCATGGTGGCCAAGACCATACAGTGGTTTAACAGGACAGGTTCCACTCAGAACAGGCCTTGCATGGTCAACCAAAGAAATTGAGTGCATGTGCTCAGTGTCATATCAAGAGGTTGTCTTTGGGAAATAGACGTATGAGTGCTGCCAGCATTGCTGCAGGAGTTGAAGGGGTGGGGGATCAGCCTGTGAGTGCTTAGACCATATGCCACACACTGCATCAAATTGGTCTGCATGGCTGTCATCCCAGAAGGAAGCCTCTTCTAAAGATGATGCACAAGAAAGCAAGCAAACAGTTTGCTGAAGACAAGCAGACTAAGGACATGGATTACTGGGACTATGTCCTGTGGTCTGATGAGACCAAGATAAACTTATTTGGTTCAGATGGTGTCAAGTGTGTGTGGCGGCAACCAGGTGAGGAGTACAAAGACAAGTGTGTCTTGCCTACAGTCAAGCATGGGGGTGGGAGTGTCATGGTCTGGGGCTACACGAGTGTTGCCAGCACTGGGGAACTACAGTTCATTAAGTGAATCATGAATGCCAACATGTACTGTGACATACTGAAGCAGAGCATGATCCCCTGTCTTCGTAGACTGGGCCGCAGGGCAGTATTCCAACATGATAATGACCCCAAACACACCTCCAAGAGGACCACTGCCTTGCAAAAGTAGCTGAGGGTAAAGGTGATGGACTGGCCAAGCATGTCTCCAGACCTAAACCCTATTGAGCATCTGTGAGACATCCTCAAATGGAAGGTAGAGGAGCGCAAGGTCTCTAACATCTACCAGCTCTGTGATGTTGTCATGGATGAGTGGAAGAGGACTCCAGAGGGTTAAGGCAGTGCTGGAAAATAATGGTGGCCACACAAAATATTGACACTTTGGACCCAATTTGGACATTTTCACTTCATTAGAATAAAATATTTACAAAAATGTGAGGGGTGTACTCACTTTTGTGAGATACTGTGGGGTTGATTTACTAAAGCTGGAGAGTGCAAAAACGGTGCAGCTTTGTATGCTAGCCAATCAGCTTTTAACCTCAGCTTGTTCAATCAAGCTTTGACAATAAAACCTGGAAGCTGATTGGTTTCTGTGTGGAGCTGCACCAAATTTTGCACTTTCAAGCTTTAATAAATCAACCCCTGTATGTCGGGATTGCACAGATAAATGTTAGGCATTTGCTTTGTTTTCTTTTTGTGGCCCTAAACCAAGGAATTGAATGTCTTTCTTCCAAATGGTGCATCTAAAAAGCATAAACGGCAAATAACTTTAGGCATCAATTTGTGGATTTTGGACCTTGCCTAGGTTCTTCATAGATTAGTTTATGTTTATTACTCTGTTGTTTTGCAGGCTACTCTTAAGTTATTATAAAAGAATAATAGTAATTATAACAACAACAACAACAATATACTGCATTTCTATGTGTTTTTTTAATGCCTCAGTGCACCATTCATCAGAAGACCTTTGCATAATGGCACTGTCATTTTGATTAGCATTTCTTTTGACATTTTAGGCAAGGTATTCTGGCTTGATAAAATGAATTACTTGTCTGTATTTAAAAATGTGCGATGCTGTTAGTAATGTCCCTTCTGAATGAGCCTAGATAAACTTTGAGCTCCTGAAATATGAATGTGCAGGACTAGAGCCTCCTGGGATTTACTGAAGTACATTAACCTGCATTTCCGTCATGTTCTGTACACTAAAATTGTTGAGTTGTGTAATTAAGAATATTTCACCAAGCTGAAATAAAATTACAGGTTTTAAAGCATGGGAGCTCAATACAAGGCACAATACTGTTTCATTCTAAGACTGTTTTTATTAGATGTTGTTCTAGTCTGTATCTGTATACCAGAAACTATTGGATTGCTGCCAAGGACACATTTTGATTGCATGAAAATGTAAGCCTAAAAAAAAAAAACAAAAAAAAAAAAAAACCTAGTTTCAGCCTACACTCTTTAGGTTTGGATACAGCAGCAGAGTTAGAACATCTGCTAAATTGTTATTCTTATCGCTGTCGCTAATAAACAACCTTAGCTTCATATCAAAACAGGACGCTATGTGCAATCTCTACAGTGGGGACGCAGACAAAAACACACTTTTTTCCTGGTTTTTTTTTCCACTATACTAGGGTCCAGTGCGTTTTGATGTGTTTTTGATGCTTTCCAGTGCACTTTGTTAAAGCTCTCTTAACCAGGGTTGCCAACCACCAGTAAATTTACTGACAGTTTGTAAAAATCTGTGATTTTTACAACTGTCTATGAATATCAGGGTCTGATAATTTGTCGTGCTGTGCTGATTTTTTAAGTGTAAACCAAGCAAATTACATGATATGGGTATTGGCAGTGTTTCCATGTTGTATTTGAATGTCAATTGCCTTAGTTTTTAATGGGAATCCTGTTATTTTTCAGGTTGCCAGTAAAATGTTCTCCGCCAGTAAATCTTCCATGTTTTGCCAGTAAAAAACGCTGCGGGAGGTTGGCAACACTGCTCTTAACACCAGTCAAAGCTCCTGTCACTAAATAATGAAGTAATATGAAGGATATGAAGTAATTTCAATTATCCGACACCAGGGGGCGATGTCATGTTGAATACATCGCTTTTTGGTCTCCAGATGAATTTAATGATTATGTTCAGTTTTTATATTGTCAATAAGGTGCTGTTATTATAAGGATGACTGTTTTTATTTATGTATCTTATATCAATACTGTTTATAATGACTTGATATTGACGTCAAGTGATTTCATGTACTGGACATTAGGGGGCGATGTCTTGTTTATCCACTTCAGCCCCGGAAGGATTTCCCCCTTTAGGGCCAGAGCCCTTTTTGCGATTCGGCACTGCGTCGCTTTAACTGAAAATTGCGCGGTCGTGCGACGTTGTACCCAAACAAAATTTGCGTCCTTTTTTTCCCACAAATAGAGCTTTCTTTTGGTGGTATTTGATCACCGCTGCGTCATTTCTGATCGCCGCTATAAACAAAAGAAGAGCGACAATTTTGTAAAAAAACCCAAATTTCTTACTTTTTGCTAAAATACAAATTCCAAAAAAATATAAAAAAACATTTTTTTTCATCGGTTTTGGCCGATTTATATTCTTCCTCATATTTGCGATAAAAAAAAATCGCAATCAGCGTTTATTGATTGGTTTGCACAAAAGTGGTCGCGTTTACGGATGATGAGAATTAATTTCTGGGGTTTTTATTTTTTTTTTATTTTTTACTAGTAATGGCTGCGATCTGCGATTTTTAGCGGTACTGCAATATTTCAGCGGACATGTCGGACCATTTTGACACTTTTTTGGGACCATTGGCATTTATACAGCGATCAGTGCTATAAAAATGCACTGATTACTGTGTAAATGCCATTGGCAGTGAAGGGGTTAACCTGCAGGGGGTGCTCTAAGGGTTAACTGTGTTCCCTGGGTGTGTTCTAACTGTGGGGGGACTGCCTTAGCTGGGGAAGGGAAGCGATCACAGCTTCCATGTAGAGGAAGGCTGTGATCACAGCCCTTCCCCCCTCACAGAACAGAGGTCCGTGTTTACTTACACGGACCTCCGTTCTTTCACTCCGAGGGGGGCATCGCGGGTGGCCGGCGGAGATCGAATCCGCCGCACCCGCTCCCTGACCCTCCCCGGACACAGTGAGCGCGCGGGCGCGCCACCGGCGGCGCGCGTGCGCTCACTGGGCGCGATCTCGCAGCCGCCGTCATATGACGGCGATTTGCGCAGGAGCGCCACCTTGTTGCCGTCAATTGCCGCTCAGCGGTCGGCAAGCGGTTATGCATTGTCATGATGCATTTCCTGTGCATCGCATCCTGGTTGCCAGGGTGATCTAGCATATAACACTTGATTGGCGGGGCTGTGTTGCTCATACTTCCGCTTCCTGCCTGTGGAGCGCATCGGCCGTGACCCCGTGTGTTCCAAACATAGATTCCTGTCTGGGAGTATTTAATGAGCGTGCTGTGGGCGGGCGTTTATGCCTCTGAAGACATTCTATCGAATGAAACGCGACCGTTTCGTCACGCCCAGCACGCTTCTGATACCGCGGTTCATGTTTTTATACTTGGCTTGTAACTCTTGCTAAAATGTGAGTATATTTTTAATAAATTATATGTTGTACACAAACGTGCTTCACTATTGTTGATTATCCTTTGTCCTTGATTGCTGAGGTACTGTCTGCAGTGGATGTTCCTCTGGTAAATTGGAAGTTCGTTTTTGGGATATATCCTCACTGATGTTATAACAGCCACCTGATGTCATTGTGTTTGAGGGAGATTCCTTAATACCGGATGACTGGATGTCAACATTATAAAAGGGTTCGTCCTACATATGTGTCGCCCCAGGGGCCATCTGGTAAGAAGCTTGATTGCTCACTGTGGTGTGGTGTGGTGTTGTATGCTCACCTTTCACACTGAATCCTGGTGCTGGGATCTCCTTTGATCTTCTTGCAACATCTCTTTCTTTCATTGTTGGACATTATAAGCGCTGCATTTTTGTTTATATATTTTAAGACTTGAAAGATCAATCAAGATTATGACAGCTGCTTGCATTTCTGTGTAGCGCAGATTTTTATATACTATTTTGCATGGACTAAATAAAATGGTTAGCTTACAGTCCTGTTTAAACCTTGCGTTGACTTTGCTTCGCTTCAGCTTTGCGTCAAAAATGATACCCCCATGTAGCTTTAGTGGTGCTTCAAAGCCTCTTCAACGCCTCCTTAGAAGTCTATGACAAAGTTTGTTTGAAGCTCGCTTGAAGCACCTGTGGCTTCAGAGGCTTTAGTTCAGCTTTAGCGTCACTTTGTTTTGGAGAAATTGCAGGTGTGAGATATCAACAAACACACAGGGCATCGGCCAAGCTTCAAAAGAGCCTCATCAAAGCAACACCAAAGCCTCATCAAAGCACCACCGATGCCTCATTGAAGCACCACCAACGCCTCAAAAACACATCATAAAAGCTTGTTAAAGCGGTAGGGGCTTTAATGTGTGTTGAAGCCAAAGCAAGTGTAAACGAGCCCTAACTGACAATTGCACGGTCATGCAACGCTGTACCCAATTAAAATTGATGTAATTTTTTTCCCTACAAATAGAGACTTCTTTTGTTGGTATTTTAACACCACAATGTTTTTTATTTTTTGTGCCATAAACAAAAAAAGACTGACAATTTTCTGCTAAAAAACATATCCAATAAAAATTTGAAAAAATCCAATTTCTTTATACATTTAGGCCAATATGTATTCTGCTGCATGTTTTTGGTAACAAAAATTCCCAGTAAGCGTATATTGATTGGTTTACACAAACATTATAGCGTCTATAAACTATGGTATATATTTATGGATTTTTAAAATGTATTTTTTATACTAGTAATGGCGGCGGTCAGCTACTTATAGCGGGACTGCAATATTGTGGTGGACAATCGGACACTAACTGACACTTTGTGGGAGCCATTGACACCAATATTAACCACTGATACAGAGATCAGCGCTAAAAATATGCACTGTCACTGTACTAATGACACTGGGCTAGGAAGGTGTTAAACATCTAGGGCAATCAAAGGCTTAAATGTATGCCTAGCCAGTGTTTGCTATGTGTGCTGCTATTACTAGGGAAAGAGGTGGGTATGAGTCCCTACTTTGCAGGAACACAGAATCCCATCCTTTCCCCTCTGTCAGAGCGAAACTCTGCCTTGTTTACATAGGCACACACCATTCTGAGTCTCTGCCCAACGATCAGAAATGCTGCCAGCAGCCAGCCAGTGTCCCTGATTGTCAGTACACCAGTACAGTGTCACCAGATTAATGTAAGCCAGAAACAGTGTTCCTGATTGCCCCCATACCAGTCCTAGTGTCACCAGACAGGTATAAGCCAGCAACACACCATTCACAGTGTCCCCAGATCCCTGCAGCCTGAAACAGCGTTTCTAGTCACCACCACACCAGTCCCAATGTCACCAGACTAGCGTAAGTCAGCAACAGTGTTCCTGATTGCCACCACACCAGTCCCAGTGTTACCAGACCTGTGCAGCCAGCAACTGTGTTCCTGATCACTGCTACACCTGCCCCAGTGCCCCAGAATGCAGAGATGCATGCATAGGGTTTTAATAGCAGGTGCTCTGTCTCCAAAATGTCTGGTAGTAAATACCCTTTCCTCTGATTAATGTAGTAATATTAACAAACACATACACAAAATTATTGGGAAAAAAAATCTACTATTCTTCACGTTAATAGAAAAAAGTAATCAATATCTCACCTTTTGCCTCAGAAACCTTTTTTCCAGGGTAAAACTGTACATACCAGTGGCATATCTAGCATATTTTACACCCAGAGTATCATTCTTTAAATTATACCCCCCCCCCCCATGCTCCTCCACGCAACAACATTTTTTTTAGTATAAATGTGAAAACAAATGTGAAAAACGCATAATGGGAACCAAAAAATGAAGAGTGACAATTTTGTTTTTCTGAATGTTGTATATACTGTATAATCATGTTGGTAGAAAAAAAACAAAAATTTGATTTTTTTATACATACTTACTTGTAAAATCCATTTCTTTCAAAGGACATCACAGGACATAGAGCAGGCTATATATTCTATACATACTGGGTTATGCGCCACCTATAGGTGAATGGACACTGGTAATCAAATAAAAAAACAAACAGGAAGTTCCCCCTCCTATATAACCCCTCCCACACTGGGGGCACTTCAGTTTTGTAGCAAGCAATGAACTCCACCAAGACAGAGAAGGGAGGGACCTCTGTGTCCTGTGATGTCCTTCAAAAGAAATGGATTATACAGGTAAGTATGTATAAAAAAATTCAATTTTCTTTCTCGGACATCACGAGACACAGAGCAGGCTATATATTCTATACGTACTGGGAAGTCCCAGAGCAATGCCTGAGGGGAGGGAGATACAATCCCAATTAAACTGCAGCCCTTAATATGCTGCGGCCAAAAAGCAGAATCCTCCACTGTTCTAACATCCACTTGATAGAATCTTGTGAATGTATGCACTGAGGACCATGTAGCGGTCTCACAAATCTGTGCCACCGAAGTCTGGTGGCAGAAAGCCCAGGAAGTCCCTATTCTATAGGGAACTGCCTCGAAAAAGAGGCTACCATCTTCCCTAGCCTCACACAGAGGTGAACTGATGTGTGACTCATCGCCCTCACCTGGCTTACCAGAGCCTTGAAGTCGCTGATCCTCTCAGCAGCAAGAGTATCCTTGCCTGGACTCTATTTAGCTGTAGACCTAGATATTCCAAAGACTGAACTGGGTCTAGTAAGGATTTCCCTACATACATGACCCAACCCCTGCTTTCCAGGAACTGGATTGTTAGGTTCACATTCTGCTCGAGTCTGCCCCGAGACTGATCTCAGAGCAAGAGGTTGTTCAGGTATCCCATTATTAGGACCGCTCTTGACCTTAGAAGGCCCAGCACTGGAGCCAAAATCCTTTTGAAAATTCAGGGAGCTATTGCGATCCTGAATGGCAGAGCCAGAATTGGTAGTGTCATTCTTCTATCGCAAAAGGCAAAAACCTCTGATGAGGTAGCAAAATTGGTACATGCAAATATGCATCCTTGATGTCTATTGATGGCAAGAAATCTCCTTCCTGGAACAAGGCAAACACTGAGCGGATTGACTCAATGCGGAATGGCCGTACCGCACGAAATTGGTTTAGGGCCTTGAGATCTAGAATAGGCTTTACCTCCCTGTTTTGCTTCGGGACCGTAAATAGGTTTGAGTAGTAAACAAGCAGGCATGTGTTTATGCAAAAAGTGTCTATGTAAGTAAGCTGGTATGTGTTTATGCAAAACGTGCTTATGTAAGTAAGCAAGCATGTGTTTAGCAAAACCTGCGTACATAGGCATCAGGTGTCTCTGCATCATGTGTGCTATGCAACATGCGACAGTGCATCAATGTATACTTGCAACAAGCAGACACCTGCCTATGCAGACACGCGCCCATGCAGACACGCACCCATGCAGACACAAGTCTATGCAGCATGAGTTTATGCGACACATGCCTCTATGCGGCACGAGTCTCTGCGACACGAGTTTCTATGCAACACGAGTCTCTATGCGACACGAGTCTCTATGCGTCAGGAGCCTATATGTGTTTTAGCAACCATGTTCAACAAACATATTTTAACAAACGTGTTTTAAGTAAACAAGCGTTTAAGCAAACACGTGCTCCAGACAACATTCATTTTGGCAAACATGCTTTTTTAGCAACTATGCATTTAAGCCAGTTTGCAAGCATGCCCCTGTTCAACTGCAACAGGGCCCATGCAGGTTGAGCCAAGCACATATGCATCCAATGCAGCCTCTATGCTGCTTCAGCACAGTAAAAACAAACAAGCTCCTGCAGACCAACCGTACACTATACTGGAGACCCGACTCCTTAACCACTTGCCGACCGCCGATCGGCATCTGACGGCGACAAAGTGGTTCGTTATCGCAAAACGCCGTCATACGACGGCGGCTGCGATAACGCGCACTGTGAGCGCGCGCGCGCCGCCGGAGGCGCGCCCGCGCGCTCACTGTGTCCGGGGGGGTCCAGGGAGCGGGTGCGGCGGCTTCGATTGCCGCCGGCTACCCGCGATGGCCCCCCCGGAGCGAATGAGCGGGGTCCGTGTATGTAAACACGGACCTCCGCTCTGTGTGAGGGGGAAGGGAAGTGATCACAGCCTTCTCGTACATGAAGGCTGTGATAACTTCCTTTCCCCAGATAGGCAGTCCCCAAGACAGTTAGAACACGCCCAGGGAACATAGTTAACCCTTAGCGCGCCCCC
>BLSH010353552.1:152291-177710 GCA_018402905.1 Glandirana rugosa | reverse complement strand
TTCACCAACAATTTGGTGATATAGTAGACATATGGAAGGGTACACAGTATATTACGATTGTCATCCGCTGTGTCTCCTCTCTGCTCTCCCCCCTCCCCTGCCTGCCTGTCAGCTCCAGACACTGCCCGCCACCCCTCCTGCTGCTATAAAAAAATGATATAATCTGTATACCATCCCATCTGTTATATAATGCTATGTGCCCCAGTGCCTGTGCTGCATAAAAAAATGCAGATTTCTACCTTATCTTAGAGCATCTCCCAGCGCTCACATGACTCCTCTGCTCTCTGCTCCTCTTCCCCCCCCCCTCCTCCCAGCTGACGTCAGCGGGGGATTCTCGGCCCTGTCAGGGGAGAGGAGAGTGCCTAGGAGTCACGTAAGCACCGGGAGATGCTCTAAGATAAGGTAGAAATCAGCATTTTTTTTATATAGCACAGGCACTGGGACATGTAGCATTATATGACACATGGGAAGGTATACAGATGATATAGTGGTTTAACAACCACTTTAATTTAGGCTCCAGGCTACAGGTACCAGTAACTCCTGTTTGTTTTGTGATTTTACAAAAATTTAGCCCCCTACGATCAACAAATGTACACACTTGGACAGAAGCACACACAAATTTAAATCCAAGCAGTGCATGTCATAGTCTGCTAATAAGGATGAGGTTTGGATTTGAAATGATCTTGGTTTTGCAGCAAATCCTGTTGGTTTGAAATTCGAGGTCCCAGCAAATTTTTATTGCCCATAACGTTTTAAATGGCATTGGAACCATGGACAGCATGCTAAGAATTGCCTATAATGGAAGCTTTTGGACACATCGTTATAAGAGTGAAGCTCAGAGCAGCTATAGTATCAGTGTATTGAAGCTTGTGTAGGGAGAGAATAGGGAGTGCTGACAAACTGCTAGAGAGGGCTTAACTCTTGTGAATTGCATAGGGTAATGTGCAATAACATGCTGACACTCTTAAAGTGGAGTTCCACCCAAAAGTGGAACTTCTGCTTTAAGGGAAGGTGACCGACCCCCCAACATGCCACAAAAGGCATGTCATTTTTTTTTGGGGAGGGGGACCGGGGACCCAGGTCCACTTCCTCTCCTGGCGCATCGGAGCCGGAAGGAAGTTCACCTCCCACCCTGCGATCTTCTGGGACACGTCACAGGTCCCAGAAGATACGCTGGCCATTCACAGTGCATGCAGCGACTCGTGCATGCACAGTGTGCGCCCGGCTTTGAAGCACTTGTGATGTTAGCACCGCATGGAGGAGGGGGAGAAGAGTGACGCTGCGAGTGGCCACATCACTGGAGCCTGGGACAGGTGAGTGTCCGATTATTAAAAGTCAGCAGCTACACTTTTTGTAGCTGCTGACTTTTAATAGGGTGGAACTCCGCTTTAAATCTCGTAGGAAAACACCCAGGGCTGCTGTTAGAAAACACAGGGTCTTGTACAGCCTAGCTGACAAGAACAGTGGACCAGGCCTAACAGGCTGCTCCAGTCTCATGAACAAACCTTTCATTTATGTAACCAGAATGTCTGTGAGAATGAGCCCTTAATTATGTTTTTCTATTATTTTCTTTTTACAGTTTTTGTTTTTTTATGTTTTACATTTTTTTGATCAGCCCTGTGGAGGTTGGTGAAACATATCAGGGGTCTAAACAGACACACCGCCTAACTTTTGAGACAGAGAAAGAGATTGAGATTGAGGAAAGAGGTTTGTAAATCCTTTCTCTGCAGCGCTAGGAACAGGAAGCACTTTATACAGAGGCTCCCTATTCATTCATAAACAGAAGCATTTGTAAACACAGAGAGGGCCACGGGGGGATCGGTTCCAGTAACTGCGCCCACTCCTGCTGCTCTGGGTCAATCTGTTGAACTTGTGGGGCCTGGGCCCCATACAGGAAGGCAGGCGCTACCCCCTTATCAGGGGCTCTGAAAACACCTGCCTTTGCCTTGTGTCTCAAGAGGCTCAATAGATGTTAGAGTTTTGTAAAAATAATGTTTTAAACAGCAATATTAGGATAAAATGTAAAGACACAAGTCACAGTTGGGTCTTTTCCTACAAGAAGTAAGAGCACTAAACTAAAGAGCATGTTGCTCAGCTGTGCAAATATTGGCCACTGGCAGGACACATTTGCTTTTAAAGTGGTAGTAAACCCCGCTTGGTCATTTTTACCTACAGGTAAGCCTATAATAAGTCTTACCTGTAGGTAAAATGAATATCTCCTAAACGTGTTCCGGCAGCAACTTGGCTCGATGTCGCAAACCACCATCACCTGACAGCGGCTGCGAGATTGTGGATTGTAAGCACATGCTGTCGGTGGTGCTCATCGTTTGTAAACGTGACAACTTTTGCGCAAAAAAATCAATATACGCCGATTTACGATTTTTTTTTTACCAAAAATATGAGGAAGTATATATATCGGCCAAAACTGATGAATAAATTATATTTATATTATATTTTTTATTTTATATTTTATTTTGGTTATGTATTTTAGCAAAAAGTAAGAAATATTGTTTTTTTTTAAAAAATTGTCTTTTTTTGTTTATAGTGAGTATTTGTGGGGAAAAAAGGACGCCAATTGTCAGTTAAAGCGACTCAGTGCCGAATTGTAAAAATTGCTCTGGTCCTAAAGGGGGAAATCCTTCTGGGGCTGAAGTGGTTAAACCATCCACAAACGTATCATTTAATCATTTGTATTTTTTTCATGTCACCCTTGAAGCTGCATAAAAAGGACCCCCTATCTCCGTAGATGGTAGTAATGTATTTTTTTGGACTGGTATATGTGATCCATGAAAATGCCCACCTTTCTGTATTTCTGTTTTTGACAATACCTTGCCTATTAGCCCTAAAAAAAGCCAGAATTGACTAAGAAGATTCATCTTCCTTTCCCCATAGGCCATGCAGTTTGTGGGAAAGTTTGGATTCTCCAAATTGCTAGCAGGATTTGAGAGAATGAGAGTGAGTCCTGTTTGCTACACCTTTTGAAAAACATATATTAAGCAAGCCCTTTGTAATCATTGGCGTGGCATAGTAAGGACTATAGCATCATATATTTGATAATTTCACTCTGTAAAAAACACGTTTACACAAACATAAATGGCATATTGCATATAGTGATTCTTCCATCTACATTTAGTGATATATGGCCATTTCAACTATGTAAATGCTATGGACCCAGACTGATAAGCTTGGCAGCCTGCGAGCATGAGATATGTGCGACTCTGATCAGATAAGGACATTCTAATTGATCCTGATTGCAATCCTTGCCGTATGAGGCCTCATGCACACAGGACGTTTTTTGACTGTTTTTCAGCAGCTGTTTTTAGCTGCAGACGTTTTTTTCTACAGTCAATAAACCCTCCATCATGTTATCCTATGTGTTCATGCACACATAGGCTGTTATCAACTGTTTTTAGCAGTGACGTTTTTGAGCTGTAAAAAAAAACCAAGCGCTGAGGGGTTTTTTTGGACTGTTTTCAGCTGTAAAAACGTTCAAACACTTAAAAACGTCCAAAAACGCCAAAAAACGCTTTATAAACGTCAATCCCCAACGTTTTTGGACGTTTTGGACCAATTGGAAAAAAAAACAAAAAAACGTTGGCCCTTTAAAAACGGGAAAAAACGCGATAATATAACGCTGGTAAAAGCTAAAAAACATCCCTGATAAGCTACTGATGTTTTTTGGCTGTTTTTTTACAGTCCTGTGTGCATGAAGGTAGTCATGCACATGATTTCTCACTAACCGTATGGCTGCCTGAATACCTGAGCAGTGATTGCATCTGACTGAATGCAGTCACTGTTTGGCCAACAATTTTCTGCCCAGCTCATTCAATTTTAAATCAACTTTTGTCAAGCAGGGTGGTGCTTGCAGGGCCACTCATAGCTTGAATTCTGGTCAATTTAGCAGGAATCGGCTAGGATTCAAGCTGTCTATGGTAGCTTAAGTAGCACATGTGGGGTTTGTAAATTCAATTAAATGCTGTAAAACAGATTAACAAATGCATTAAAATGTCTACTTTATAGTGCATTGACATATTTCAACAAGAATCATACAGATGTGGATCTCAATAACGAAAGACTGTGGTCTGCTAATAGGTATTGAGTACATTTGTGCTAAGTGCAGCTTCTCATACAAAGTGATGTCATTTGTTTTCCAGACTAGTGTTCTTGCAGCGCAATAGGTTACTCAGCATGCGGTGCAGCTTGGTGCCACATGTACGCTGCTTGACATCCACAGGCAACATGCATTCTACTCTCACAGGGAATGCAAGAGAGCAATTTCAGGCTTAATTTAACCTTTGTCTAGATTGCTGTCGTTAAACGATGTACTTGGAAATGTGAAATTCTGAAACTTTTCATCTGGTTTCTTTGGAAACCTAACAAGTGGCAAGTAAAGGCACGCAGAGAACACAGTTGTATAACTCAACTAAATAGATTCTGGCAAATGTTTTATTAAATATATTTTCCAATATAATTATTTTAATTTCAGAAGTGGCAGCAACAAATGTATAATTATTGTGGAGATTACATATTACTCTGCAGGAACAATACTTTATTGTACACTAGCAGAAAACAAAGACAATATATTCTTAGGCAACCAAAAGATATATGTACAGTATATGCCCAGACACTAATTAATTAATCAAATATAATTTTTTTAGTCATTTATTCAACAAATATATGAAATATGTAATAGTATACTATGGAGAAAGTAAGGACATGAGTGGCATCAGAATCTGGATATTGCCCCTTTTTAAAGAAATATCTTCTCGTTGGCATTATGCATGTTTGCCTATTAGTCTCTGACATGCATGTCTGTATGTATTTCTTCATGCAAAATTTCTTCAATTGCAAGATGCTTGTTGGTTTCCTTGCATAAGATGCCCGTTTCAAAACTCCTCTACAAAATTCCGAAAGGAATCAAATCAGAGTTCTGACTAGGCTGATCATTAACCCCCTGTTTCTTTTTTTTTTTCTTGCTGAATTTGCTAGTGAGCATAGAATAATTATTGTGTTGAAAGAACTATTTCAACTTCAACTTTTGGTCAGTTGGCCTCCCACTCTCATCAAGCAGACTTAAATATGATGCAGAATGTACTGTTATAGTTGAATTGATATCTGCAAGGTGACCAGGTGAAGCAGCAAAGCAACCTCAAATTATAGCATTTCCACCACAATGCTTCACAGTTATTTTGAGGTTCTTCCTGAAGGCCTGGTCATTGTCTATATGTTCAATGGCAAGCTATAATCTTAAACTGTAACTAGACAGTTTGAATCTTCTCAGATCGGGGAAGGAGAGCGTCGGGAGGTCATGTGACCGCATAGCTGCATTGTAAAATAAGGTATTTGGCTGCATCATTGTAAGAAAACACATATACTGCACAATATACCTTGCTGTAACAGAGGGGGTTCCAGGATTTGTGATTAATGACTTTACAACTGCTTTAAACCAGGCCTTGGCTACAGCTTCCCTAATCTGCTTCAAATTATCCTCTCTGTAGTCCCATGCCAATCTTATGTAAGTATAGGTTCGTCTAGGACAGTGGTTCTCAACTCCTGTTCCCAGGACCCACCATCAGGACAGATTTTTAGTATTACCTTGGGGAGATGCAGAGTAGAATACTGCAATCACTGAGCAGCAAATGATATCACCTGTGATGTATTTCAGTTATCCTGAAAACCTGGCCTGTTAGTGGGTCACGAGGACCGGAGTTAAGAACCACTGGTCTAGGACAATTAGTCTTTTTGTCCCTTTCACATATTTGACCAGCAATTTTGAAATCTTTTCTCATAGCAATTTGCACTAGTTACTATGTTGAAATGTCTTAGCAGCTAAAACAGGCTGTTCTTTTGAATGACAGTGGCTGGAATCTTTATTTTTAGTGTTGAGTTCTTTATTCTGCTCTTCTATAATCTTAGTTTTTTTTTTCTTTTAATTCTTCCTGCATAATGCAGGAAATACTCACAATTACTTGGTGCTTCAGCATAATTTCCCTTCCATAACACAGCGATTTCTTAGACTTTCTACTTTCTGTAGAAATTGCATAACAGTCTCTTTTATTTTACTAGGGATGAGCTGAGCATACCTGGGTTTGGTTCAAGGCAAGTTTGGTGAACATTATGGAAGTACAGATGCCTAAATCAAACCCACTGAAGTCAATGGGGTAGATTTAATAAAGGCAAATGCAGTTGCACTCATTTTCACAGAGCTTAGTAAATGTGGTGAAGCTCTGCTAATTTCCATCATCAATTATGTGCAAGTAAAAATGCTGTTTTTTTCCTTGCACCCGATTGGGTATTCTTTACAAAGAGCTTTACCAACATAGGCATGTGCTGGGTGTGCCTGGGCACACCCAAATCACCCCATGTGCATTAGCATTATCACTCTGTGTGCCACCAGGAAAGTGGGAAAGATCCCGTCTCTGCCATAATAGAAGTTTTTACACACGTCTTTCACTGATCCGTCAGGGAGATCAATGTGTATCAATGGGTGGCACAGTGGTGTAGTGAATAGCACTTTCGCCTAGCAGTAAAGGGTCACTGGTTCAAATCCCAACCACAACACTTTCTGCCTGGAGTTTGCATGTTCTCCCTGTGCCCACGTGGGTTTCCTCCGGGTACTCCGGTTTCCTCCCACACTCCAAAGACATACTGGTAGGTTAATTGGTTCCTGTCTAAACTGGCCCTAGTATATATATGAATGTGAGTTAGGGACCTTCAATTGTAAGCTCCTTGAGGGCAGGGACTGATGTGAATGGACAATGTATATGTAAAGCACTGCGTAAATTGACAACTCTATATAAGTACCTAAAATAAATATATATGTAGACATACACACACGTATGTTTTTAGCTTTATGGTGCACACCCTAATGCATTAGACTGCGCACACCATTTACCATATTTATTAAGCTCTGGGAAAAATGAATGCAACTTGCAAACAAAGTGCGCAGTCTATCTGCCTTTAGTAAATCCACCTCATTGGGAGCTGAATGTTCAAAATATTTTCCGATTTTCTTCTAGGCTAACAGGCAAGGGATTGTCAAACAAATGGCATGGGAGGCCGGGCACTACCCTGGAGAATATGCACCAAAGCAAAAAAAAAAATCATTAAAAATTCTGTCTGGTGTGGAGCAGCATTTTTAATAATGCTTAGGCCTCATACACACGGGCGTCCGAAAAAAAATAAGCAAAACGTCGGGTCCGGCGTTTTGCATTGGCGTTAGTGAGTGTCGGCATCAACAGGCGTTTTTTGAAAAAAATCAGTCCTCTGATATTTTTCAACCTAAAAACGTTGGCGTCAACAAACGCCGGTTAACGCCGTTACGGCGTTAGTGAGCGTTTTGCCGATTGGCGTCAAAAAACGCCAAAACGCTACAGCCTCAGAACACACTGGTCCTGCGTTCTAGAAAGAGCTCACAAACGCCGACGCCATCTACTGCTCAAAAACGCCGGCATTTTTAGAGGGCCATTGAATAACATGGAGAGCTGCAAAAAAGGCCCAAAAACGCCAGCGTCAAAAAACGCCCGTGTGTATGAGGCCTTAAAGTGAAACATTAAAAATGCAAAATTCCTCTAATAACATGCCTGGGGTATGCCCTTAACCTGATTGTAAAAGGGAGCATCTATACAATGTACAGTATATAACCTACTACAGCAAAACTGACATTCACAAAAAACAATGCTGTTTAAATTGCCAGCAATTAAAAGCTTTGTCTGCTTTTCCTCTGTTTGTAAACAAACAGCCTGGGATTCCCTTTCCCTATGCCAGTCCCTTATCCTAGATAAGGGTTTGGTATAGATGTTAAGAGGGAACAGCATGCAAAATAAATATATATAACTCAATTAGAAAAGAAAATGGCTTGGGGGTCTCTCCCAAATTTCACACTAAGCCCAGATTTAAGAGAAAAACCTACAAAAGAAAACAAGAAAAAAGTGTGGCATTCTCCCAAAAATCCACACCAGACCCATAATTGAGTCTGCAGCCATGAAAGGGGGGGGCTATGTGCCCCCTCCCCCTGAACCATATCAGGCCACATGCTTTCAAAATAGGGGTGGGGTACCCTGACATAGCACTGTGTCAAAATTTTGAGAACAAGGGCCTTTTCCCCACAACCATTGCCCGGGGGTTGTATGGGGTCTTACTGAAATCTGGAAGTCCTATTTAACAATAAGGGGATACCCAGATACCAGCTTCCCCATGTGAATGAGTAAGGGGTACACTGCACCTCCCTATGCATTCATAAAAAATAGAGAAATGTAAATAAAAACACACAGAGATTTGACTTTTCTTGTAATAAAAAACCCCCAAAAACAAGAATGATCCATCAGGAATCCCTGTGATGTCATTGACCAAATTTTTTTTGCATGGGGCCCCTTTTGAAAGTCATATGATCTCACCAGCCGCTTTCTTTACATGGCCAGGTAAATGAATAGGGCTCAATGACATGATTGCTTAGGAACCCCCTGCTTGACAGAGAGAGAGGGAAGTTGTGATGTATAGTAGTGAAAAAAAAAAAAGGTCCAAACACAGGTTATAGGGGTCCCACGGCTGAAAGTATACGAGAGGCATATATATGTGGTGGGCTGCTTATGATCGGTGATACATAGGGGTTAATTTACTAAAGCTAGAGAGTGCAAAATCAGTCACACTTCTGCAGAGAAACCAATCAGCTTCTAACTTCAGTTTGTTCAATTGAGCTTTGGCTATAAAACCGGGAAGCTGGTTGGTTTCTATGCAGAAGTGAGCCTGATTTTGCACTCTCCAGCTTTAGTAAATAAACCCCATAGTGACAGCTATCTGGAAGGGTAGCTTAGGTCAATTTGTACTTGGATCTGAACATGCTTGAAGGCATCCATGGGGTCGATGCTGATTTCCAACTGGTAATTGCTACAGCACCAACTTGCTTCAAGCCATCTCCAGTAATTTGTATGATGGGAATATTCTGTTTTACTTTGCAGGGTTCACTTCTGTGACTTTTCCAATGATATGTGCAACCCAGGCACATGTTGGGCACTCTTTTTGCTGCACTAAAATGATTAATAAACAATAATACAATATTTCAAATGTGTATAAACACAGCACAGAATGAATCTAAATAGCATTCAAATGCAACTCACGTGTGTTATAAATATCTTCCTGCAAAACTACGCAGAGAACCATGCAGCTTGTCCTATAATCACATTGGTTGTTATTGTTCAGTAGTATGCTGACATCTCGTGATGGTTTTAGACCACTACAACTTGTTTATGAGGTGATTTTGCTTTCTCTGTCTTCCCCTCTTGTTTAGTGCTAGTTAGCTCAGTCCTAGCTAGACCCTCTTTGTTTCTCCAATGTTCCCTCAGTCTGTGTTAGTACTTTGCAGAGACAAGGCTTAGGAAAGTCATTGTCTTCTTACACTTCAAAGCACTAGAAAAGCATCCTCAGCTTCCTGGAAGGTTGCATAGCTGGGTTCTAACTGGGATCCGAGCAGTACTAAGCTTAACCCTATTCCTCGGTATAATATTACTGAGAAATTTTTATGTTCTTTGCTATTTTGTCTAGTCCTCTTAAAGAAAGTGATTTTTTTTTATTTGTCATAGAATACATGATTTTCATTAAAAGGTAAGATTTTTTCGAACTTGGAACAGTAAAATCCCACTCTCCCATCAACTGATATTTTTTCTGGAAAATTAGCTGTCTGTCTGACTATGGACTTGTAATTAGTAGGAAGCGGTATTAAAGCCTCTTTGCAAATATATGCTTCAATCTAAGTGTTCATTATTAAAGCAGACCTTCACCAAATTTTGTTTTTAATTTCAACCCTCTCCTTTACATAATTTCTCATTAAGTGATTGTAACGGCAAAAGGTTTTTATCTTAATGCATTCTATACAGTAAGATAAAAAGCCTTCTGCACGCAGCAGCCCCCCCTAATACTTACCTGAGCCCCATCTCAATCCAGCGATGTTACACGAGAGACTTTGCTGTCCTAGACTCTCCCTCCTCATTGGCTTCCACTGCTGTCAATCAAAGTCAGTGAGCCAATGAGGAGAGAGAGGGGCCAGGCAATGGCTCAATGTCTAAATGAATACTAGGGGAAACGCGTCCTTACAGGGTGGAACTGTGGACGATAGGTTACAAGTATAATATGCCACATC
This sequence comes from Glandirana rugosa, assembly GCA_018402905.1. Lineage (NCBI taxonomy): Eukaryota > Metazoa > Chordata > Amphibia > Anura > Ranidae > Glandirana > Glandirana rugosa. The sequence goes on along the minus strand of BLSH010353552.1, from coordinate 167,575 downwards.
CTAGTATAGACTACTTTTTTGAAAAAAATGGAAGGAATGAATGGACTTTCCAGGCATGGGTTAAAACAATGAATAAAGATACATTTTATTTATTACAGAACATTTATCAATAAAGTAAACAGAAACAAACAAAACAATATATAAAATACATATATGCAATTTCATTGAAATCTGATCTATGGTCAGAAAGTAATCCAGAACCCCTTAAGGGCACTAGATTATGATCCACTAGAAATACCAAAAAATCCCCAGGATGATGGTAACCCCTTAATCTAACATAAGAAACTAGGTATATTGGATACTCAAGAATACCATAAGGGGTCGAACCAATTGTGCCCTGGGTAATTCAAGTCTGTATAGCAGAAATGTTATTTGCTCTACTAGTTTCATGCCGGAATCAGCGCTTCTTCTGGAATGTATCATAGTCAAACAAAAGAAAAAGGAAGGTATGTATATTAGTATATTAAATTGCATCAACTGTATATATAAGATTATAAGATATAAGAGGTGAAATTATCTGAACAGGGGCATAGACCACAAAACAAACATTACAGGGGTGTTCCCTATGTTATCCAAAAAATGTAAAAATATTTTTTACATTTAAAAGGTAAATTTTTTACATTTAAAAAATGTACCTGTTCCAACTTACATACAAATTTAACTTAAAGCGGAGTTACACCCAAAAGTGAAACTTCCGCTGGTCAGATTTGCCCCCCCCCCCCCCCGGCGTCTCATTTGGCACCTTTTGGGGAGGAGTGGGAAGAGGACACCCGTCTTTGACAGGTGTCCTTTTCCACACATCCGGGAGCCCAGGGCCATGGCCGTGGCTGTCAGCAGCCCGGCTCCCTCCTCCTATCTCCTCCTCCTCCGCCAATGGGAAAGTGCAGCAGTGGCTCGCGCATGCGCAGTAGGGACCTGGCCGTGAAGCTGAACGGCTACACGTCCGGGTTCCCTTAGCCTCAATGGCGGCAGCAGCACTCGACCTGCCGATCCGAAGAACGGTGGGCTGTGCCGACATCGCTGGACTCCAGGACAGGTAAGTGTCCTATTGTATATGTAGCTGCTGACTTTTTAATTTTTAAAGGAACGGCGACAGGCGACGGACTTCCGCTTTAAGAACAAACCTGCAGACCTTATTTTGTTTATAACCTGTGGACTGCCTGTACTGGACATGCTCGTTTGGATTATAGGTTTCCATGGCTTCAGCAATAAGAGCATTGGCTGGCCTAATGATGCTAATATTGCTGAAGCCATGGCAACATATAAACAACCATATGTTGCCAAATGTCTTCTAAGGTGCATAAGTGAGATATGGAAAAGAAGTCATTGGCCAAAAAATAAAAAATAAAATAAAGAGATTGTTTACAAAACCACAAAAAAGATGCATAAAAAAAATGTTAAAATTCAGCTTTTTGCTAGCATTTTTGCAATGTTCAGGAGCGTTTTTAAAAGTGTTTAGGAGGAGTAGCATTTTTGTTAAGGAGCAGACAGCCGTCAGTGTCCTTAGCAACCAGTGAACAGCTGGCTGTTAAGGAGCAGGCCAGCTGTCAGCGTAGTTCCCTGCTGAGATCTGAATGTAAAGAAAAGAATTGAAGACATTTAAAAATTGTGGAAAAAATGGTGTAGGGTGACCCCCGCGCCACCCCCCCCCCCATCTATACCAGGCTCCGATCATGTAGTCTGGCAGGCCAGGAAAGACAATTTTTTAAATGTCTGCAATTCTTTTTTTCTACATTTAGCTTTCTACGGGGAACCCTGCTAACAGCTGATGACTCATCAGTTGCTAAGGATGTGGTGGCTGCCTGCACCTTAACAACAGTGTTGTTAACTGGTTGTTAAGGATGCCGGCAGGCTGCTGGCTAAGAAAAAAAAAAACACTGGAATCCATTGCTTAGCAGTGGTTAAAACGTTTATGAGCTTCTAGGAGTTGGCAGCTTTTTTTCTGCTCCCAAAAAATGCAAAAATAAACGTTTTTTTTTTTGTTTTTCTACTCCTAGATGCAGAAGCTTGAAAAAATGCTTCTAGCCTATAAGGCTGGATTTACACCAGTGTGGTGCGAATTCTAGCTCCGTTGTCTGTGAGAAAGAGAGGAGCTGCTGCTCAGCGGCTCCTGTCCGTTCTCACAGAGGATCAACTGACCGGTGGGGGAAGAGGCGGGTACAGTGAGAAGGGGGAAAGATTCCCATTCAATGTGGAACACATCTGCGAATTAGATGCTTTCCCATTGAACAAAATGGGGCTGTAATTCGCACCGCACAGCACAGAAAACGCACACATTTTCCATGCAATGTGGAGTGTGAATGCACTGCACACATATGTGAACCGGACACATTGAAAACAACATGTTTTCAAATGTCCTGCGAATTGGATGCATTCAATTTGCATAGGTGTAAACCCAGCCTAATAGTGTGCATGGACACATAGGATAACACTATTTGATTCCAGGGGCAGAAAAAAAAATGCTCAAAGCAGCTGCTAGGAACTTAAAAATAATCTAGTGTGCATGGAGCTTTAAGATTTAGTGATGCTGAAGGGGAAAGAAAGCAACAGGAATTACACAGACTGTGCAGAGGGAACACAAATTAAGGAGAGATAAAAGCAGAGCAAGAGAGGTGACAGGACAAACTCTGATGCCAGTGAGACACAAAAGAGTTAAATTCACAAGGATTAGTGTCTTATCTCCCCGATCGTCTCTCCTTTCTCCCTTGTGGCAGCCTGTAAACTTCAGCACTGTAAGGCTGGGTTCACACCTATGCAAACTGGATGCGATTTTCTCCGCATCCAATTCACAATACAGGAAACTGTGACCAGCTCTCTATGGAGCCGGTTTACATATCTCCACAGAGGGTCTGGTGCTGTGCACCTTTTGGTCCCTTTCAGGTCCAAGTTGAGCCCAAAATTCGGGCTGAAATCGGACCTGAAACTGTGAACCAGCATGCACCGGACCCCTGCTGGGAGCCGTTGTGGGTTCCAGTGTGAACCCAGCCTAAAGCTTCTCTTAGCCTTCCTCTCTATCTGAGCCAAGACATACAGTCAAGGGTGGAAATGTGCATATTTTAATTACACAAAGTGATCTATAGCTTTTGAGACTAAAGAGAGGGGGAGAGTGGGGGGAAGTGACTATTTCGAGTTTCAATAAAATGACAGCCTCCAGCAAGAAGAAACAGTAGCAATGTTGGTAACAAGTTACAGCACACACTAATGTTGGTAGCATAATTATTAATGTGGAATGTATGTTCTTTATAAATAATAATAAATTGGATATTAGGGCAGGCTGTCAATGCTGTGCTGCCCCTTAAGCTAACCCACAGTGCCCTGGAAATCCCTTGTCATTTATTGCTTGTTTATTTGCAAAACAAAAATTGTATTTATAAAAAACAGTTTAAAAACGTATATACTTTAAAAAATTAAAAACGTCCCATAACATTCTAGATTCCCTGTAATATTGTTTAGTAGCTCCAATGCACTAGAGACAATTATTTTAATGTTCATATGCTTTCTTATTTTCTGTAAGATCTATATTGTAAAACTACTAACACCAGGCGCCTGTGTGGGCACTATTGTTTTATATATATTTTTCTGAATGTAGCAGAGGGATAAACTCCTGCATCTCTGACACAGCCTGCTACAGCCAAAGAGGGATTTGCCTCCCCCCTCCCTCAAGAATTTACCAACTCACACACACTTGCTAGTGCAGCCTGACTTGCTCTTGCTGCTGTTTGTTGATTGGAGCTTGAAGTCAGCCAGCTCAGGAGGAGCCTCAAGCAGCAGAACTGTATCCTGGGAAATGGAGTTCGAAGTGCTGGGATTCCCATTAGACTGATTGGTATCCGGACTACAAATCCCAGTATGCTGGCTGAAGGAAAGAAGTTAACAGGAAGGAAAGACCTGGAAGAGACTAGAAGAGCAGCAGCCTCGTGTCTGGAGGGAAGGAGAAGGCTTCAGGGAGCTGTGTATGTGAGAGAGCATCCCAGAGTCTGCCTAGGGATCGACTCACCCCTGCCTCGATCGTGGTGGTGATCGCTGCAATTGAAACCAGAAGTGTCGCTGGAGAGTCCCGCAGAGGCTGATCGGGCTGGAGTGTCAGTCGGACGCTCACCCTGTTGTAGCAGTGACAGAGTGGTTGTCCTCCAGAAGAACTCAAAAAGGGTGAGGCAAGAAAATACCTGATTAAGTCAGTGACTGTTATGACTGTGTGTGTTAACTTGAATACCTCTGGGAGCAGTGTGTTGAAGAAGGGCATCAGTCTTTGATATCACTTCACAGTGACGGATCCTTTGTTATCTGCTTTATTCAAGCCTTTCTCTGGATTACAAACGAGTTGATCTAGATTACATACCTTCAGGGCCCCTCCTAAGTGAAGACTCATAAATGCACCAACCAAAGACCAAGTGCAGAGCTCTGCTAGAAACTGAGAGACTATTGTGTTAAGCTTGGGTTGTAGTATCTAAATGCAGTTTTTTTAAGCACATTTCTGACATTGGGAGACAATCTATCCCTCTTCCCAGGGAGTCCCCCAGGGAAGTGTGATATCCCATTGGGTCACCTGTTTCACCGAGGTAGTTATATTTATGCATAATTGTGCCAATTTTTTCTAATTGCTAAATGTTGATCTTCATTGTGGGTGTTATTACATTGTTTTTTGCAGTCTGTACAGTAAACACCAATTTGAATAATTGCATTTTAGACTCAGTGTTGATTATTACAGTATTGCTCCATAGTGGAATCCGGTGTGCCAGAGGGGTCAAGTTTGTTTAAAGGGTTGTACTGTCAGAGTAGTAAATTATATCTTCAAATTCAGCCAGTCCTACGGGGGTAAGCGCTACATGTGGGGGCTCGTCCGGGATTTATATTCCCTCTACTCTGCAGTCAGCCATACTAATCATAACCCCTAGACCAAAAATGTGCCAAAATGGACCCGGTGATTCAGTGGTGTAAAGAAGAGAATGGACAAGAGGAGTTGTGTGTAGTCTTCAGTGTTCCTGGAAGCGACTGGACCGAAGATAGAGTCCACCAAGCATGGGCTGCTTTAGACACGAGCCAGAGAATGTCAATACTGGATGTGAGAGAGAGAGCCCTAGTACCAACCGTACTTATGTTCTGACTGAATGGAAGAAGGGAGTTCCAGGTATTTTGCAGAAGGATAGTTTCCCACTGACTGCGGACGTCAATGTTACACTAATTCATCCAGATGACTCAGGGCCCACCTCGGGAGAGTCTGAGAGTCACATGCCAGACCCCGAAGTCACCACCTCACAGCCAGCTACCTCCTCTGCAGAATCATCTTCCCTCTTAGTGGCTGAGTTTGGGAAACTCATTACAGGTCTTCTCAAGAACCCAGTAGTGCCAGCTGATTGTGGATATCGCAAGCTTCGATTCTTTTCAGGGAAAATTCCCACACCCACTGGAGAAGATGATTTTGACACCTGGATTGATCAAACCACTCAAGCAGTTCAGGAGTGGGAAGTGACTGACCCGATTAAAAGACAAAGAGTGATTGAAAGTCTGCGGGCCCCCACCTCTAATGTGATTCGGAGCCTGAAGAGGGACAAACCTAGTTGCACAGCTTCTGAGGGTCTAGAAGCACTTCGGATGGTCTATGGCATGAAGACTGTACAGAACTGATTTATATGTTTCATCACACTTATCAGAGAGAAGGTGAGAGTTTAACAGCCTATGTCACACTGCTGGATCAGATTCTTCAACAAGTGATTATGAAAGGTGGAATGGAGGCTAAAGCTGCAACCAAGAACCTAGTAACACAAATGATCAGAGGAGCCCAGCCAGGGGATCCCATCATACCGCAACTTCGAGCTAGAAATCCGGATGACCTACTCACCTATGCTAGATTCATGAAGGCTATCAGAGAGGAAGAGGCTCTCATTGCCGCGAAAACCCAGGTGGCTGAATCTGTTGTTGGAGTGAGGGTGGTCAACACGACCGAAGGCCCTTCAGAAGTTGAACTTCTAAGGGTCCAAGTGTCGCAGCTAATGGAGAAGATAGCCCTGTTGACGGAAAAATCTACCGTCCAACCTAAGGATGAAGTTGTAGAGCGTGGGAAGCCCTCCAACTCCAGGGATACCCATGTAGAGAAGCCAGCAAATCTGAGAACCTGCTACAATTGTGAGGGAGTGGGACATTTCAGACAAGTGTGTCCAAGTCCAGTGAAGTTTGGAGGACAGTGCCCAAGGCCGGCGGGAAATTCCAGCGGACCCCAGTGAAGGAGCCAACTGGGCGTCCATTTACAATAGCTCACTCCAATCAGAGATACTGGAAAAAGTCAGCCAGAGTCAAAACCCCCTCCAAAGACTACTGTTGTCAACTATAGAAAACCTAGTGTCCCACCTCTGTTGACAAGGGCTGATCAGGATGGCAGGATCAATGCACTCCAAGCTCTTAGGCCTGTCCCAAAGCCAAAACGGGGCCCAAGGCCAAAGAAGAAGGCATGGATGCAAACTACTGGAAGAGCTAAAACACCAGTGCCTTTCAAGTTCCCTGAGGAATTGGTAGGACCTTTCCCTGTTGTGCCTATCCAGGTAGAGGGCATCTACACCCGAGCTTTATTGGATACCGGTGCTCAAGTGACCCTCCTTTATAGAGACTTCTACGACAAGCATCTCAACCATCTGCCATTGCATAAATTAGAAGAATTGGAGATATGGGGGATTGGGACTTAGAACTTCCCTTATGATGGTTACTTACCAATCAAGCTAGCCTTCGATTACTCCATAGCTGGAAGGACTGAGGCCTTCGACACTCTGGCAGTGGTTTGCCCCCGTCCACCTGGGGCTAACAAGAGTTCCCTCATCATTGGAACGAACACCGATCTTGTCAGGAGATTGCTGATGCCATTGGTACCAGAGTCAAAAAACCCAGTCACAAAGGTACACCCTATGTTGAGGCAAGCCTACCAGTGCATTGTTCAGGAACAAAAGGCCCCACTAGAGGGAGTGGGCAAGGTATGGCGTCTGGATCAGGAAGAAAAAGTGCTACAGGCTGAAGAGGTTGCCTGTTTACAAGCACAGGTGAGACTAAATTGGGAGCAACCTGGCCCCTTCATAGTGCTTGAAGGGAAGAGCTCCAGAGCAGAGGTGGAAATAATTCCAGAAGTGGTCTCGACTAGAGCTTTGCGTAGAAATCATGGGAAAGTCTGGGTCAGTGTCCGAAACATCACAGCTAACCCAGTGAAGATTCTCGCCCGGATGCTATTGGGGCAAGTAAACCCAGCTACCCCCATCTTCCCGTCCAGTTTGGTGGGAGGGATGAAGGATGAAATCCCAGCTAAAAAGTTATACCCAGAGGATAGTCCTCTTTCTTCTGCATGGAAAGACAGAGCCCAAGCTCAGCTTCTCAGATGGCGGGAAATCTTTTCCAAGAGTGAATTTGATGTGGGATGTGCGAAGAGTGCACACCATAGGATCCGTCTTGAGGAGGACAAGCCATTTAGGGAGAGAGTCCGCCGGGTACCTTTGGGAGACCTTGAAGATCTACGCGAGCAACTTGCTGAATTGAAGAGGACAGGTGTTATCCGTGAGTCTCGAAGCCCCTATGCTTCCCCAATAGTGGTAGTATGGAAGAAGAATGGATCCTTGAGACTATGCATAGATTATCGAACCTTGAACCGAAGAACCATCCCTGACCAGTACACCACCCCAAGGATAGAAGATGCCTTACAGAGTCTGTCCGGGGCCAAATGGTTCAGTGTGTTGGATTTGAAGAGCGGGTATTACCAGATCCCCATGCACCCAGAAGACCGGGAGAAGACTGCTTTCATTACCCTGGTGGGGTTCTTTGAATTTGATCGTATGCCTCAAGGTCTGTCTGGGGCCCCAGCCACTTTTCAGAGATTGATGGAGAAGACTGTAGGTGATATGAATCTCATTGAAGTGTTGGTATACTTAAATTATGTCATTGTTTTCGGCAGGACTCTGGAAGACCATGAGGAACGGCTGGAGAAGGTTTTGAAGAGACTACATGAGGAAGGGTTGAAGCTGTCATTGGAGAAATGTCACTTCTATCAGCCCTCTGTCAGCTATCTGGGTCATATTGTGTCTGCTGAAGGTGTGGCTACCGACCCCAGAAGATAGAAGCTGTTACTTCCTGGCCGAGGCCTACCAATGTGACAGAACTTCGGTAATTTCTGGGATTCTGTTCGTATTACAGAATATTTGTGGAAGGGTTTGCCTAGATAGCCTGCCCACTCACTGAGTTGTTGAAGAAGGAAGGAGGTGGGGATGACACGGATTCAGTGCAACCTTCTGGGTCCACTGGGGGACATAGGAAGCCCAAGGAGTCCATTCAAGGGCAGTGGACGGATCAATGTGAAGAGGCATTCCAGCAACTGAAACAGAGGCTGACCACCACTCCAGTACTGGCCTATGCAGACCCAGCCAGACCATATGAGCTTCATGTTGATGCCAGTCAAGATGGACTTGGAGGAGTCCTTTATCAGGAATATGGTAAAGGTTTACGACCAGTTGCTTATATAAGTAGGAGCCTGACATCTACTGAAAAGAATTACCCAACACACAAACTTGAGTTTCTGGCTTTGAAATGGGCTGTGGTGGATAGACTGAGAGACTATTTGTACGGGGCAGACTTCCTGGTTAAGACTGACAACAACCCTCTCACCTACATCCTTACTACTGCGAACCTGGATGCCACTGGTCATCGATGGCTGACTGCTTTATCTGAATTCTCCTTCAGCCTCAAGTATCATCCAGGGATCCGACATGGGGATGCCGACGCCCTGTCAAGGTGGCCATATGGGCCTGGAGATCCTCTAGAGGAGTGGACTCAGTTGACTCCTGAAGGTGTACAAGCTCTTAGTGAGGGTGTGAATTACAGGATGGGAGGTGGCCCGAGAGCTGAAGAAATTGGAGTCATGGCTATTGGGGTCCTAAAGAGCTATTGTGACCTCACCCAAATCAGAGGGGAGTGTTTGCCAAAACTGTCTATGAAAGAATTGAGAAGAGATCAGTTGGAAGATCCGCTTTGTAAATTGGCGCTAAGAGCCATCAAGAGTCAGTGCCCTGACATACTGCTCACCGATACTCAAAGAGATGCACGAACACTTCATAGAGAGTGGGATCAGTTGCATCTGCGCAATGGAGTGGTCTACCGAAGGAGCCCCTCTGGTGATGCCGAAGAAAAATGGCAGCTTTTGTTACCTGAGAAACATAGGAAAATTGTGCTGACTGCTTTACATGATGAAGATGGTCACCTAGGATCCGACCGAACTCTCAGTTTGATAAAAGATCGGTTCTATTGGCCTGGCATGAGAGCCGAAGTTGAGAATCATTGCCACTCCTGCATTCGATGTATACAGAGAAAGACCCTACCACAGAGAGCTGCTCCGATGGGCCATCTCCAGAGTCAAGGGCCTATGGAGTTGGTGTGTATCGATTTCCTGTGCTTAGAGCCTGATTCAAGTGGGCAAGGAAACATTCTAGTGGTAACTGACCACTTCACCAGATATGCCCAAGCTTTTCCCACCAAAGATCAAAAAGACTCCACTATAGCCAAAGTTCTAGTAGAGAAATTCTTTGTGCGTTATGGCCTGCCTCAACGTATTCACTCCGATCAGGGAAGAGACTTTAAGGGACGACTCATAAAGAAACTGATGGATCTTCTTGGAATAAAGAAATCACGAACTACCCCGTACCACCCTCAAGGAGACCCTCAGCCGGAGAGATTCAACAGAACCCTTTTGAACATGCTTGGTACCCTCACTTCAGAGCAGAAACAACATTGGAGTAGGCATATAGCGGCCATTGTGCATGCCTACAATAGTACTTCAAATGACGCTACTGGCTACTCACCTTATTTGTTAATGTTTGGAAGAGAGGCTCGGCTACCTGCTGACTTAGCCTTTGGTACATCCCTGGATGGTACTTCTGAAGCCTCTCATAAGGGGTATGTGGATCGTTTGAGAAAGAGTCTGAAAACTGCGTATGAAAAGGCTCAAGCTGCTTCAGATGCTAGAGGAGAGAGGAACAAGAGAAGTTTTGACTTGAAAGTGAATGTACAAGATCTACAGCCAGGTGATAGGGTACTGCTAAGAAATCTGGGCATTCCTGGGAAACATAAGTTGGCTGACCGTTGGAAATCACAGCCCTATGTGTTCTGTAAACAATTGCCAGGTTTACCAGTGTACCAGATCAGACCAGAAGGAAACACTGGTCCGTTGAAGACGTGGCATTGCAATCACCTATTGCCCCTGTCTGAGGCAGTCCGCGTGCCACCGCCCCCCAGAGCATAGGCTTATACCTGCTGTCTCACAGAGGTCTTGTCCAGTAACCAGGTCTCAATCAGCGCCTCTGGATATTGAAGAAGAGGACAGTGAGGACGAGGAAATGGGAGTAAGTTGGCTGTGGCCATCCCATGCATCAGAACTTACTGATCCTTCTTGTTTGTCCCCCCCCGAGCTAAAAAGAGCTGAACCTCTCAGGCCAGAGGCCCCTGAATTCGTGCCCCAAGGGCAATCCTTGCACACTTTGGAAGATTCCTTACTCGAGTTGTCCACAATAGATTCTGAAGACCATCATCCCTCTGCATTGGAGGAGGAGTTTCATTCAGTAGAAGAAACTCCAGTGGATGAGGTTGCAGAGAATAAAGAAACCTTGACAGAGGAAGAGGTTCAAGGACAACTTGAACGAGGAGAAGAGAGAATGCTCATGACCCCTGAAGCTAAAGAGCAAAGAGAGAAGAGAGTCATTCGCCCACCCAAGAGACTAACCTATGACAACCTGGGTGAATGCTCTGAAGAGGGGATCCTTGTTTCTCAAAGAGCTTCCATAGAGCCTGGTCCTTCCACTACAGATTTTGTGGAGGACAACCCTAACCCACCCTCTGGCACATCTGGAAGAGACATATCTGCTGAAGTAGCTAGCAATCAGGGCAACCCTCTTTGTGAAAACTGGTGGGAGGTTCCCCTGTCAGATTTATGTCAGGAGATGAGTTGTTTAAGTTTGAGTATTACCAGTAGAGAAAGGGTTGCGTGATGATATGATTTTATGTTCTCTGTATTTAACTTTTTTTTCCCTCCCTCAAGGTGTAAACGGTATGTACTCTAGATGTTGGCTCCCTGCCTTTGGAGGACCAAAGGTTCTCAAGTGGGGGGTGGATGTAGCAGAGGGATAAAATCCTGCATCACTGACACAGCCTGCTACAGCCAAAGAGGGATTTGCCTCCCCCCCCTCCCTCAGGAATTTACCAACTCACACAGCAGTGCAGCCTGACTTGCTCTGGCTGCTGTTTGTTGATTGGAGCTTGAAGTCAGCTAGCTCAGGAGGAGCCTCAAGCAGCAGAACTGTATCCTGGGAAATGGAGTTCGAAGTGCTGGGATTCCCATTAGACTGATTGGTATCCGGACTACAAATCCCAGTATGCTGGCTGAAGGAAAGAAGTTAACAGGAAGGAAAGACCTGGAAGAGACTAGAAGAGCAGCAGCCTCGTGTCTGGAGGGAAGGAGAAGGCTTCAGGGAGCTGTGTATGTGAGAGAGCATCCCAGAGTCTGTCTAGGGATGGACTCACCCCTGCCTCGATCGTGGTGGTGATCGCTGCAATTGAAACCAGAAGTGTCGCTGGAGAGTCCCGCAGAGGCTGATCGGGCTGGAGTGTCAGTCGGACGCTCGCCCTGTTGTAGCAGTGACAGAGCGGTTGTCCCTCAGAAGAACTCAAAAAGGGTGAGGCAAGAAAATACCTGATTAAGTCAGTGACTGTTATGACTGTGTGTGTTAACTTGAATACCTCTGGGAGCAGTGTGTTGAAGAAGGGCATCAGTCCTTGATATCACTTCACAGTGACGGATCCTTTGTTATCTGCTTTATTCAAGCCTTTCTCTGGATTACAAACGAGTTGATCTAGATTACGTACCTTCAGGGCCCCTCCTAAGCGAAGACTCATAAGTGCACCAACCAAAGACCAAGTGCAGAGCTCTGCTAGAAACTGAGAGACTATTGTGTTAAGCTTGGGTTGTAGTATCTAAATGCAGTTTTTTTTAAGCACATTTCTGACATTGGGAGACAATCTATCCCTCTTCCCAGGGAGTCCCCCAGTGTCAGGGAAGTGTGATATCCCATTGGGTCACCTGTTTCACCGAGGTAGTTATATTTATGCATAATTGTGCAAATTTTTTCAAATTGCTAAATGTTGATCTTCATTGTGGATTTTATTACATTGGTTTTTGCAGTCTGTACAGTAAACACCAATTTGAATAATTGCATTTTAGACTCAGTGTTGATTATTACAGTATTGCTCCATAGTGGAATCCGGTGTGCCAGAGGGGTCAAGTTTGTTTAAAGGGTTGTACTGTCAGAGTAGTAAATGATATCTTCAAATTCAGCCGGTCCTACGGGGGCAAGCGCTACATGAAAATAAAAACACATTGAAACAGAAAACAAATGGAGAACATGCAAACTTTATTAAGTGTTGCTGGTGGAAGTTAAACACAAAACCCCGGTGCTGCAAGGTCATATCACTTAACCACTATTCCGCCCATTTAATGTGAATACTTCAGTTGTATTTAATTTTACACATGGTTATAAAACTTGTACCTTGATTTTGTTTCACTTTTAGCTCGCATCAAGTCATACCAGGATTGTGCATAATCTTGAAATCACATACTGTGATATTTTTTAGGCCCGGTATGATAGAAATATATACTACAGTATGTCAATAAACTTCTGATTAGCCTGTACTGGCAGAGGCTTTCAGTATAAAGCAAGCTCAAATTGATTTAGCCTTTGCACAGCGGTCTTTGAGCAGTGTAATGTGGAACTCAATAGAAACCACTTTGTTTTAAGCAAACTACGTTTTGTGTGCGGTCAGAAACAGTTTAGGTGGATTATGCATTTGATCTGTTCACAGCAAGTCATAGGTAGGTTTTCTTGATACTAATTACAACCCTAATCGTATTCTTTTAGTGTGCAGAAAGGCTGTTAAAAAAATTACTAACATTTTTGAGTAAATAACTTTTGCTTATTTTGCCCTACTGCTTAACATTCACTGAGGTTATAGTTTATAAAAGATAAGTAACTGGGCACATAAAAAACAAATATATGTGTTTTTTAGTTTATTTATTGGGTGAATCACAAGATGATGACAGCAGCTCTCAAAAACTTCTTTTTTTTCTCTTGTGTAAGTTAGATTTTGTAAGGCTCTGTTCACACCTTGGCGATTTGAATCGTGGGCGGATTTCTGACACCCCAAACGCGGGTAGATTTTGCTGCAATTGTCAAACAACAAATGCACTTAAATTGCGGCAAAAAATGGAACCCCAATCGCTCCTGGTTCTGTCTCTGTCTCAAGGTTTGGTACATGAGCTTCTTTGGAGCATTTCTGGAGTGGAAGGAGGCCCATTGAAATGAATGACGCAGCTTCAAAAACGCTCCACAAAAAAGCTAAAAAAAATGTGCTGCAGCAGCAGTTGCTGCGCTACGCTCAGGTATGAATGCAGCCTAACAGTGTAAGGGGCTTTTTTGTTATTAAACTATGCACATAATGTCAGCCTGCTGTGTGCACTCCTCCAGGTGGCCAATGAACTGCCATAGTCCCCTTTCACACGGGCATTCTGATCAGGTCCGCCTGTCAGTTTTTCAGGCGGACCTGATCGGGCACTCCTATGGAGTGGTAGATGTCACCGGTGACTTGTCTGCTGACATCTGCTGATATCTGATCCTGTCCGTGAAATCCAGACAGATGGAAATCTTATTCGGATCGGATGAAAACGGACAGGTGGATCCGTTTTCATCTGATCTCCCATAGAGGAGAGCAGGGCTCTGACAGATCTGTCTCCGCACAGTGAGTGAAGATGGACCTGTCATCCGTGTGCTCAGTGGAGATCAGTGGAGCGATCCCTGCTGAGCAAAGCGGAGTCCATACATGGACAAGCCTGTGTGAAAGGAACCTTAAGCCCCTGCTTTGCTCAGCAGGGAATCTGTCTGCTGATCCCCTGCTGAGCAGAGCAGGCAGGTGGCAGGTCCCTGTCCGCCCTGATCCGATCCACCTGTCGGAAAAGGACAGACCCTGTTTTTAGAGGACCGGATTGCATCGGAGGTAGGCGGAACTGAACTGACACTAGTCCATTTACACCCTCAGGTCCATAGAGATCAGGTCCGCCCAAAAAACTGACAAGCGGACCTGATTGGAATGGTCGCGTGAAAGGGGCCTAAGAACCGGTTCACACTACAGCGTCTTGAGATTCGACTTGTGTCGCCCGAAGTCGCTTGACATCTGAAATCCCATTGAAGTGAATGAGAGCCGTCTTAATGTACACTAATGAAGTCGCTCTGACTTCAGAAAAAGTTCCTGTACTATTTCAAGGCGACTTCTATCCGACTTGTGCCCATAGAATTCAATGGACATCGCCTCCAAGTCGGATCCCCATCTATATTGAAGTGACTTTACAGGAAAAAGAAAATAATTTACCCAGGTAAAAGGAATGATGTCAGAAGAGATTTATTCTCTGATTGGCCACAGGCAAAGTCACCTGGCATGAAGGTCGCTTTGAGTCGCGTTGTAAGTAGCCCAAAGTCACACTGAAGTCATGTTCAAACCGCCCATGAAGTTGTGCCTGAAGTCGGATCGCCCCTGTGTGAACCAAGTCTAACAATTCTCCTCACGACTCCTGCAGAGTTCATGCACAGCCAAATGAACAGCTGAAGACACTCCCACAGCTGACATTATTTCTGCTAATTGCAAGGCAATGGCTAAGCATTGTCAGCCTGAAAGTGTCAGCACCTGAACGTGCTTCTTTTGGCAGATGCTCCAGGGAAGAACTTTGTAACAAAGTCACAAAAAATATTTTTGCTTAACCACTTGCCGACCGCCGATCGGCATCTGACGGCGGCAAAGTGGCTCGTTCCCGCAAAACGCCGTCATACGACGGCGGCTGTGGGAACGAGTTTAGTGAGCGCGCGCGCCGCCGGAGGCGCGCCCGCACGCTCACTGTGTCCAGGGGGGGCCAGGGAGCGGGTGCGGCGGCTTCGATTGCCGCCGGCTACCCGCGATGGCCCCCCCGGAGCGAGTGAGCAGAGGTCCGTGTATGTAAACACGGACCTCCGCTCTGTGTGAGGGGGAAGGGCTGTGATCACAGCCTTCCTGTACGTGAAGGCTGTGACCACTTCCCTTCCCCAGCTAGGCAAGCCCCCATACAGTTAGAACACGCCCAGGGAACATAGTTAACCCTTAGAGCGCCCCCTGCAGGTTAACCCCTTCACTGCCAATGACATTTACACAGTAATCAGTGCATTTTTATAGCACTGATCGCTGTATAAATGCCA
>BLSH010353552.1:54073-81182 GCA_018402905.1 Glandirana rugosa | reverse complement strand
CAAGATTTTAGTAGAGTATGACCACATCCCTCTCCAAGGACGACGACCACACTCGCCACGCAAAAAACGTGTTTTTATTATTCACGCAGATGTAACGGGAAATTTTTTTTTTTTTCTTAGTAAATAATAACAAAAAAATAATAATTGGTGAACTTATGTCCTGCAAATATGGGGGAAGGACGGGTCTGGTTAAAAGTCGAAAGTCGCGAGAGTGTGAAACTTAGAGTTAATGAGAGAGTACGATGTGACGTGGGTTTGTGTTAAACACAGTAAAAAAAGTGTGTTTATCTCGAAAGAAAACCACCATAAATTCTTGTAGCATGAGAGAGTAATTGAGATTCAAAGTGTGAGAGCGCTGAAAGCTGAAAATTGGTCTGGGCAGGAAGGGGGTATAAACGTCCTGTATTCAAGTGGTTAATAATAAAAAAACAATAATAAATGATTCTTTTTTTTTTTTTAAAGGGCAATGTAGACGCACTTATTATTTTTGTGCAAAAAACGCACCGCTCACACCAGCAGCAGGAACCTCTCCCTACACCAGTATGAGATGATTTTAGAACGATAATCTGTCCCTCACAGCACCAACAGGAACCTGTCCCTACTGCAGTATGAGATGATTTTAGAACGCTAATCTGTCCCTCACAGCACCGCCAGGAACCTCTCCCTATACCAGTATGAGATGATTTTAGAACGATAATCTGTCCCTCACAGCACCGACTGGAACCTGTCCCTACTCCAGTATGAGATGATTTTAGAACAATAATCCGTCCCTCACAGCACCGACAGGAACCTCTCCCTACACCAGTATGAGATGATTTTAGAACGCTAATCTGTCCCTCACAGCACCGACAGGAACCTCTCCCTACTCCAGTATGAGATGATTTTAGAACGCTAATCTTTCCCTCACAGCACCAGGAACCTGTCCCTAATGCAGTATCAGATGATATTAGAACGCTGATCTTTCCCTCACAGCACCTCCAGGAACCTGTCCCTACTGCAGTATGAGATGATATGAGAACGCTAATCTTTCCCTCACAGCGCCAGGAACCTGTACCTACTCCAGTATCAGATGATTTTAGAACGCTAATCTTTCCCTCACAGTACCGCCAGGAACCTGTGTGTAATGCAGGATGAGATCATATTAGAACGCTAATCTCTACCTCACAGCGGCGGCAGCATCCTCTCCCTACACTAGCCTGAAAGCATGTGACATGCAGCGCTAGCTACTTGACTCCAGATTATATTGAGGCTGGGTCACATGATGCACTGGCCAATCATGGCCATGCCATTAGTAGGCATGGCTGTGATGGCTTCTAAGGGCAAACGAGTGAAACGCTTGTTGATTGGCTGCCCTGCAGCTATTTATCAGGCGCCAAAAATAGTCTGGGTCACCTGATGCACCGGTCAATCACAGCCATGCCATTAGTAGGCATGGCTGTGATGGCTTCTAAGGGCAATCGAGTGAAACGCTTGTTGATTGCTATTCAACATGCGCCAAAAAATACCCGAATACTGAACCCGATCCCAGACTTTTTTGAAATGTCCGGGATCGGGTTCGGGGCACGGACACCCTAAAGTCCGGTACGGACCCAAAATTTACAGCCCGGGTTGCTTAACTCTATAACCTTCTTTCTCATTTCCAACAATCAGAGGTATGCCTAATGAGTTGCATTGGCACAGCACAAAGTCATAAGGCTATCTACAATACAGCCCACCCTTTCTAAACATGCAAAAATTATAATAAATTATTTGTAAATTAACTTAACACTAATATTACATTTTTCATCGTTGCTCAGAAAAGGGAATAAGGAAATGAAAAAAATATTCCGCAAATATCAATTTGGCTGGTGCAGCAGTAACACTTAGTATATCTTGTCTGTGTAAGAAAATTGATGATAGACTGACTCAGAAAATAAAGCAGATTAAATATCATAGCTTGCTGCATTAGTTTTCATCATCGTGAAATTGCCTTGTCGAGGATTATTTAAAAACCTCTCACACAACCAAGAATCTATGACTCGATTTTGTCTGTATTTATTATATCTTCCAG
The DNA here is from genome assembly GCA_018402905.1 of Glandirana rugosa. Classification (NCBI taxonomy): domain Eukaryota; kingdom Metazoa; phylum Chordata; class Amphibia; order Anura; family Ranidae; genus Glandirana; species Glandirana rugosa. Next base: position 79,132 of record BLSH010353552.1, on the reverse strand, counting down.
CTGTTTACCTAGGGGAATCCCGCAAATATGATCTTGCTACTAAATCGGTTGCATGGATCTGTGAGTATAACACTAACTGAAGCTGACTGAATAAATGCAATATACACTAAAAGAGGGTAACATGTTCCAAGTCAGCTTCTAGCAGTCGGAGCTTAAGGGCAAGAGTGGTATCATCTTGAAAACGCAAGGATTTCCTGTGTGACTGGATAAATAATAATTTTTGCCCTTGTATCCTAAAAGACAGTTGGCCCTGACTTGCCAAACTGCAAAGCACAAAAGTTTGCCAAAATACACCTCACACATGGCTCAAGAAAACAAATGCAGCAACCATACCTAAAGACTGGAAAGCTGCAATATATTAATATTATTATTGGGCTTATATATCCTCTAAAGCAGTGCTTCTCAACCTCAGTCCTCAAGTACCCCCAACAGGCCATGTTTTGGGAACTTCCCTTGGATAAAATAGCTCTTGTCAATACCACGTCATTGAGATTGAATTAAAGCAGCTGTGCAAAGTAAAGGAGAACCTGAAAACATGGCCTGTTGGGGGTACTTGAGGACTGAGGTTGGGAACCACTGCTCTAAAGTGTAACTGTAACTTTTGTTAAGTTGTCCTTTAAGGCTAAACTCCAGACATGAAAATGTTAATTTACATATACAGTATTTATGAACTACCACCAAAAATATAAATCCACTTTGAGTGCACCAAATGCATTTTCAAAACCAGATATTACCTTGTAAAAGTAGCAATGACATAATAACTGTGCTATACATAACCTATATACAGTATCTCACAAAAGTGAGTACACCCCTCACTTTTGTAAATATTTTATTCTATCTTTTCATGTGACAACACTGAAGAAGTGACACTTTGCTACAATGTAAAGTAGTGAGTGTACAGCTTGTATAACAGTGTAAATTTGCCATCCCCTCAAAATAACTCAACGCACAGCCATTGATGTCTAAACAGCTGGCAACAAAAGTGAGTACACCCCTAAGTGAAAATGTCCAAATTGGGCCCAAAGTGTCAATATTTTGTGTGACCACCATCAGAGGCGTAACTAGAAACTTTGGGGCCCTGGAACAAGAAATTATGAAGGGACCCCTGGCCAGGACCCTTCCCTCGTCCCACTGATCCTGGGGCCCTATACTCCCGTTGCGGGTCCCTTTTTATTACGGTCCCACTAAATAAACGAATAGTTGTGTACAAAGCATCCCATTCATTCAGAAATGGAAGTATAGTAAAAACTGTTTACTATGCTTCAGTTACGAGTGAACCAATTGGTACCAATCACTGACTCTGTCCGTTCAGAAAAGGAAGGAGCCTGTAAATGACAAATTTACTGACCCGTTCCCATCTCTCCATCATGACACATCTTCTATAGCAGCTGGCAGGAGAGAGGAGGGGGAAGACAGCAGTTCTGTAGGGGGGACCAGGTAAGCACACAGGGACCTTGGGAACAGCAGAAGACAAGTAAACTGGATAAGGAGGGGTGGCCGGGGCAGCATATAGAGGAACCAATCTCCTCCATTAGGAGGAAAATGGAGGAAATTGGTTCCTCTAAATGCCGCCCCCCGCCATCCCTCCTATCCAGGTGTGCAAGGTAGGCACACGGGCCTGGTTGCAACTCCTGTAGTCACGCCCCTGGCCACCATTATTTTCCAGCACTGCCTTAAGCTCTGGTGAACTCCATGCCCAAGAGGGTTCACAGGTTGCCACTGATGTCCTCTTCCACTCCTCCATGATGACATCACTGAGCTGGTGGAGGTTAGAGACCTTGCGCTCCTCCACCTTCTGTTTGAGGATGCCCCACAGATTCTCAATGAGGTTTAGGTCTGGAGTCATGCTTGGCCAGTCCATCACCTCTAACCTCAGCTTCTTTAGCAAGGCAGCGGTCATCTTGGAGGTGTGTTTGGGGTCGTTATCTTGTTGGAATACTGCCCATAGGCTCAGTCTCCAAACGGAGGGGATCATGCTCTGCTTCATTATGTCACAGTACATTCCCCCCCCTTTTCTTGTTTAGGTGGGCTCCCGACCCAAGGGGGTCCAATCCTTTCATCTTCTTAACCTAGTTGCACTGATCACGAGTTGTTTCCTCTTGTAGGATTGCACACACCCAATTTTCCCCTTTGAATACTATAATCCCTATTTAGACACTATACACACACATGGTTTTGCACGTTTTTTATATACAAAAGTTCTTCCCCTTTTTTCCCCCTCCCCTGAGGTGGGGGATCTACCAATTCCATTATAATATTTTTTTCTTAGGGGATTCATAAAGGGGTTTTATGGGAGTTGTTAAAGAAGGAATTTTTTACTTAATTTTCCCAAAATATCAACTTCAGGTCCCCACTATTCAGTTTGGCCGACTTACCACTAGAGGGTTCCCTCCAGCCATTAGATCAGTAATCACATGGAGTCATGTCTCATATTTATACATATATATTAAATGTATATTGTATTTCACTACTATCTAATTCAATATATTAATTTAGTTGATCCATCATCTATTTCTCTTTCACTTCTTTTTTGTTCTCTTCTTTACAATAGCCACGGTTTGAAACTGGCACCAGGTTTTCTAATTTACAGAACACCTGTGAGTCTGCCTATGATTGATTGACACAGACGAGAGGTTCATATAAATGGAGGAAATGACGTGCATGACCCTATGACCCCTGATGACGTCAACACGTTGTTGACGAAACACTCGTCATTTCTGCTCGGAGGAGCGCAGGTGGAGCGCAATCAGCATCCCCTGCTTCCTCCTTTCACCGAACAAACGTTCTTGACTTTTCTTTTGCTATAACGGCATTGTTTGGATTTTTATGGACTTTTAATAATTACTTGACTATACTTCCTCACGACTGGAGTCCCATCATTTCTTCTTTTTTTCCAATAAAAGTTTTTTATTAGAAACAACAGAATACATAGGTGGTACAAAGTAACTAACGAAATTGCACCATTGTAGAGAGTCATATATCGGGATATTAGACATAAAGGGGTTGATTTACTAAAGCTTGAAAGTGCAAAATTTGGTGCAGCTCTGCACAGAAACCAATCAGCTTCAAGGTTTTATTGTCAAAGCTTGATTGAACAAGCTGTGGTTGGAAGCTGATTGGCTACCATGCACAGCTGCACCAGATTTGGCACTCTCCAGCTTTAGTAAATCAACCCCATTGTGTACAGATAATCACAAAACAGAGTAACACAGTGGCACAATTGATGTGCGAAGCCAACTAAGATTCTATGAGAGAAAAAGGTGGTATATATACAGGTTAATTAGTAGGGTAACATACTAAGGTATTTATATCTAGATGGCTCACGGTCGCCTGGGCTCACACCTGTATGACGTCAGCTGTTCGAGTGGGTCAGACTGTGGTCCGTGCACATTAAGGGTGCTAGGATTATTCTCTAGCTAGGTGTCTGGTTGAGAGATGTTAGTGTAGGGTTGGGGTGGGCAAGTAGTCTCTTTGGTCTCTCCCCATCATTTCTTCTATTTTCCGGTTTGGTCCCGGCAGTGGCTCTTTATTGGATATTGGTACCTGGAGGAAATCTGAGGATGTCTGGGCACCTGACCATCTGACGTCTCCTGTAATCTGAACCCTGTAATGGGGGTCATTGGCAGCTGGTAAGTGGGGGGTGTCATCAGTGCCCATCAGAGGGACTTCACTGAGGACTACCTTCATGTTTGTTTCATCACATATCATCTACCAATACAAGATAACATAGCATATTGAACTTTATCAGCAACAAGCACTTTAACTTTGTTTATGGCTTATGACTGTTCCTTATCCACCAGGTGACGGTTTTGGTAACATACCACACCACACATAGGGGTTTAGTCCCTACAGACTGTTATCGTTGCACACCCGTACGTATTTTGCATACACTTACCTTTTTACAGCAGCAAGCACTTTGACTTTGTTTATGGCATATGACTGCTCCTTGTTCAACTGGTGACGATCTTGGCAACATAACACACTGCAGACAAGGATCCAGTCTATATGGACTGTCATTTTTGCATATTTGTACATATTTTTGCTGATGAGCGTGGTCATATAATTTGTTACTTTACACCGGGGTGATCCGACTTGCAAGGCGACTTTGCTAGGCGATTTGAAAGCAGCTTCTGCGCGACTTTGGGCAACTTATAGCTCAAGGCGACTTACAACACGACTTCATGCCAGGCAACTTTGCTGTGGCCAATCAGAGAAGGGAGGGAGGGGGTTAATAAATTCTATTCTTTTCACTGTGCAGTCGCTTCTGTTTAGATAGGGGATCCGACTTGGAGGCGACTTCCATTGAATTCTATGGGCACAAGTCCAATAGAAGTCCGATAGAAGTCACCTCCAAGTAGTACAGGAATCTCTTCTGAAGTCGGAGCGACTTCAGTAGTGTACATAGACGGCTCACATTCACTTCAATGGGATTTCTTGTGTCAAGCAATCTGGGGCGGCTTGAGGCTTTTCCATAGCGCGGGTACTCTTGTCAGGCTGTCTTCCCCAAGAGATATTTTTTATATGTCACAGTACATGTTGGCATTCATGGTTCCCTCAATGAACTGTAGCTCCCCAGTCCCTCTAGTTATGCATCCTAGAATTCTTTTCGCTTTTCCTACTGCCTAGTCCCACTATTTGCTCATTTTGCAATCATCTGAAATAAATACACATAAATCTTTTTTCCTCTGTAGTGCTGGCCAACACTGTATCCCCAATGGTGTACTCTCTCAAGGGATTCTTTTTCTCTAGGTGCATTGTATTACATTTAGAAACATTGAACTGCAGTTTCCACTGCTTTGATCAGTCTTTCAGCAATGCCAAATCATGTTCCATGTTACAGACACCCCCAGGGATATCAACCCTATTACCAGTGGCGGCTGGTGAAGTTTTAAGATGGTGGGGCGCCAGACCCCGCCCTTCCTTTTTGGCCCCTCCCACCTCTTATAAGCTACACCACCTTATAGACTCCACCCACTCTTTACACAATGTACAGTATAACTCAGCTGTCAGTCCTAATTCTCAATAAAATATTGCTGGCTCATTCATCCATTAAATCCCAAAGGTAAAGAACTGCATTAGCTGTGAGGTCTGCACAGGAACCCAGCACAGACTGGTATTATGTGGGTTTTCATGTATGTGGTATTTATGTGGTATGCCATCAAGCTCCATCCTAATTCCTTATTTTATAGTAGGAATGTTGGAAATCCTACACTAACCCTGCCCTGACACATTTTGATCCATAGAAATGTCCCTGGTTTTTGGAACTGACCAGCCTCACTAACATAAATCTTCATTATCTGTCAAAAAAAGTTCAATATTAATTATAAAATAAGGCGATTTAAGATGGCATTCATTGGAAAGGTAAGCAGTTATTGTAAAGAAATTGTCATGATTAGACATTCCTCTTGTTCTGTTTGATGCTGAGGTACACAGAGGCTGAGCAATACTCCTTTAAAACAGGCAGCTTCCACCAACACAGCAACAACTCCACTCCTGGTGACTTATTGGTCCCTGCATTGTAAGTCATGAATCATTACTTACAATGTACTGAATGCAGGGATGAAGAAGTCACCAGGAGTGGAGTTGTTGCTGTGTTGGTTGAAACTGCCTGTTAAACAGTAAAGTGAGGGTGTGCGGTGCTGCTGAGCTCTGTAATCCCCCAATGTCAGCAGACTAATTGCAGATCAATTACTGTCTGTGTATCCCTGAGAACTTCCTGTGACTTACATGCTGGCTCTGAGTTCTTATCCTACTGCTGAGCTTTGGAAGGGACCGGTTGTACCTTATCTGTTATCTATGGATGCAGACTAATCATTGCCTGTGTATTGCTGGGAGCTCCCTGTCATGTATGGTCAGAGATCTTACCTTGCAGACACTGCTGTGCTTGGATCTTTCCCTCCAGCTGTAGTCACCAATGATGATCTATCCAGGCAGGAAATGTGCTGCTTCCTCTCCTCTCCTCTCCTCCATTGAGCGATCACTCATGTCCTCCTCCTCTGCTCTGTACAGTATGGTGGGTGGGGGAAGGGTCCCTGGTGGAGAGTGGAAACACTGCTGGACGTAGAGACCAAGTGTCAGAGTGCGACTTGTGGAGGGGGGACATGGCTGGGCAGCAGGCCAGTATGTGTAACTGCAGGCAGAGAAGATCTTGGCTCCCCCCCAGGCAGAGACCAAATTAATTAATCAGGTCAAGGTCTGTATTTTCAGACGCCCCAGCAAGCTGCTATTCTCAGAATAGAATGTTGGAAAGCAGCCAATGAGGGTGGAGAATTCATTTTACTGTGTTCTAGATAGAGCTTTTTAATGAAATTTTGGACGGCCGCCCTGTTGCTAGGCAGATTACACTTCTATTTCTTATCAAATCTATCTATTCTAGCAATTAGCAACAGAAGCACAGCTAGAGAGAAATTCCAAATATTTTTTTTTCAGCACTCAACTTATTTGGTCGACCATGGCGAGGCCTGTTCTGAGTGGAACCTGTCCTGTTAAACCGCTGTATGGTCTTGGCCACCGTGCTGCAGCTCAGATTCAGGGTCTTGGCAATCTTCTTATAGCCTAGGTCATCTTTATGTAGAGCAACATTTTCTTTTTTTCAGATCCTCAGAGAATTCTTTGCCATGAGGTGCTATGTTGAACTTCCAGCGACCAGTATGGGAGAGTGAGAGCGATAACACCAAATTTAACACACCTGAGATCTTGTAAGACTAACAAGTCACATGACACCGGGAAGGGAAAATGGCTAATTGGGCCCAATTTGGGCATTTTCACTTAGGGGTGTACTCACTTTTGTTGCCAGCGGTTTAGACATTAATGGCTGTGTGTTGAGTTATTTTGAGGGGACAGCAAATTTACACTGTTATACAAGCTGTACACTCACTTTTTTACATTGTAGCAAAGTGTAATTTTTTTCAGTGTTGTCACATGAAAAGATGTAATACAATATTTACAAAAATTTGAGGGGTGTACTCACTTTTGTGAGATACTGTAACTTACCCAACAAACCTTTAGTTATATCACGTACATATCGTTTAAATAAAACAGGACCTAATACAGAGCCTTGTGGTACACCACTAATGACTGTTCTCTATTCCGAGTGAACACCAATTACAATCACACTCTGGGATCTATCCTTTAGCCAACTTCATATTCACTGAACCACCCAAGGGTTAAGTTCTAGCTTGTACAACTTTTGTATTAGATCATTATGTGGAACTGTATCAAATGCCCTGCTGAAATCAATATGTGATTTATCCACTGCACCACCCTGGTCCAAATCATTGGTAATATAGTAAAAAAAACTGAAACAGATTAGTCTGACATGATCTGCGCTCAGTAAAGCCATGCTGCTTTAGGCTCAGCAAGTTGTGTATTTTAAGTGATCAATTATTTTTCTTTTCAGGACTGATTGCCCTCTGATATGGTCACAGTCCATTACTGGGAAAGGTGGAGCACATCTTCAACTCATCTCTCGCACAGATGGTGTTTGCTTGCACTTTAACCAAACTAAAACATAACTAAAGCTATAATGACAAAGGCCCTTTTATAGAACGTTTGTAGTATATATAATCCAATACATTCAACTCACCCATGAATACATGCAGCAAAAACACATTTTACAGTTGCATCCACACCTAGTAATACCATCTCCCTTAATTCAAGCAACATTTTTAAATGTATCACAATAACACAAATTCCACTCTTTGCACAAGTAAGATATTCTCACCATTAGCCACCTGTACATTTTGTGGAAGCAGTGATGAATAGTCAGGTGAATCCTGTGAGGAGCTTGTTTATTCCAATCAGAAGAGAGGCACATGTAACACTGTTTCTTCTAGTTTCACTTCATAACTTCCTACTTCCTGTTCCACCCCCAGGTCCTAAAACAGCTATGCAAAGACAACAAATACATATTCTACATCTTGCCCCTTTTAAAGAAAGGATATGCATATATAAATGAAGAGTAATATAGGACCAACAAGGAGTGCAGCATAACAAGGAACAATACCAAACTACAATATACAATGAAAGATGCTGAGTTAAAGTCAGTGTGTGATATAGTCTTGGAACTTTGGATTGGGTTTACACACTCTTGCAGATCGAGTAATAACTTGTGGAGCTTGCAAGGCTAAAACCTCTTGCCATCATAATTTTGTTCTGGTTGTGTGTTACATCAGTTAATGGAAGTGCCAATTGGAACAGCAGCTGTGGTTGGGGTGAAGAAGTGATTATAGGCACATGGGCATCGGCAGTATGATTCAGGTACCTGTAGGATGTGATGGTGGTTCCTTACATAGGTCCTACCATCAGAATGGACAGCATAGCTGTTTGGCTGGCAGGCCTTTCCATGTACCGTGGCCAGTCTGTCAAACCCACGGGTTGTCTCCATCCTTACCACCTGGCCAGGCTCCATAGGGGAAAAACGTCTGGCCGATTTTTGTCATGGCTTATCTTTCCTTTTTGCTTGAGTGTAAATAAAGCAGCCTGAATATCAGTCTCAACTCTTGGCAGGAGCTGGGATGGGACCATGGTAATCAGAGTCCTGGTTCGTTGTGATAGTAAACGTTGTGCTGCAGAAGGCATACCATCCCTAGTTGTGTTGCGGAGGTTGAGTAGGGCTGCATAAACATCAGAACCATCATGTGCACATTTCTCTAGGAGATGCTTGGCTGATCTTACACTACGCTTTGCAAGACCATTGGATCTATGGTAATTGGGGCTGCTAGTGACGTGCTGAAAAACTCATTGGTGAGCAAAATTGTTCAATTCTCTACTTGAAAATGATGTTGCATTGTCAGTCACCAATTGATAGGGAATTCCACATGTGGAGAATATCCTCTTTAATGTCCTGATCACTGTGTTACTGGAAGTGTTTGGGAGTACATCAAATTCCCACCAGACAGAGTACGAATCTACCAAGACCAGGTAGTCCTGGTTTGACCACTCAAATATGTCAGCTGCTGGGATAGACCATTGTCTGTCAGGTATTTGATGAAGAGTTAAAGGTACTCTCATCTGGTGCTGTCATAGAGCAGTGCATGAGGCACATCTGGAAACTTCTCTTTCAATGTCAGTGTATATAGTGGGCCAAAACATGGTTTTGCGTGCCCTTCGCTTAGTGGAATGAAGGCCAGGATGACCTTGATGGAGCTGTGTCAAGTAGTATTTTTGAAGACAGTGAGGGATTACACATCTCTGACCACGCAGGATTAATCCATCATCCACTGTCAATTCATCCCTCATAGAGTAGAATTGTCGGATAGCATGTGGTAGTTCCTTAAAGGAGCCAGGCCACCCATTTAGAATGATGTCCATGAGGCGCTGACAGGTGGCATCATCTGTCTTTTTGTTTTTTGCTTTAGTTCCTAAATCCTTCTGGATGACAACACACCAGCTCCAGAGTTATCAGAAGTGGGGAGGTGTGCATGTGAAAGAGCATCTGCAACAAACAGTTCACAGCCTCGTTTACATATTACATTTGGGTGGTAGCTTTGAAGCATTAACGTAATTTGTTGGATGCATGCAAATGCTGTGTGCAGGGGTTATGAGTGGCTGATGATCCGTCTCAACAGTCACAGGGCAGCCATAGATATAATCATGTAATTTTACACAGGCAAATACTAGTTCCAATAGTTCCTTCTCAATTTGTGCATAGCGTGCTTCAGTCTCCATGAGGACTCTTGATGCAAAAGCCACAGGCCTCCCTCTTGAAAACAAACCGCACCAAGACCATGCTGGGAAGTATCAGCAGACAATATCACCGGCTTATGCACATCAAAATACTGTAGGACAGGTGGACTAGTTAATTTTGCTTTCAATGTATCCACAGCAACAGTATGTTGTTCAGTCCAACACTAGCCGGCATCTTGGTGCAGAAGCTGACGGAGTGGAGATGTTCTCTCACTGTAGTGATGGATGAACTTCGAGAGATAATTGGTCATGCCAAGAAACCTTTGAACTCCATCTTTGACCTCTGGAGCAGGCATTTGATGGGTGGCTTTGGTTTTTTCTGGGTCAGGCTTGAGAATGTATCCAACATATGATACCTCTGAGACCCTGAAGTGACATTTGGTAGGGTTGAGCTGCATATTGATGGCTCTGGCACTGTCTAGTATGCATTTAAGTCATTTGTCATGGTCTTCAATGGAGGATCCCCAAATGAAGATATCATCCACGACTATCTCTCTGAAAGACTTTGCTTCTAGTTGAAATTCCATATGGCATCCGTAAGCATTTTTATCTCCCATATGGGGTCATAAATGTTGTGAGTAATGATTCCTCATCCAGAGGGATTTGCCAGAATCCACATTTTGCATCTAGAATACTGAAGACATTTGCCTGTGGTATAAGAGCGATCACTTGCTCTACAGTTTTTAATGGGTGATAAGGCCTCAGGAGAGCCTTATTGAGGTGCACAGGATCAATGCATATGCGGACAGTGCCATCTTTCTTGATGCTGCCATGGCAGACACCCAGGGGGTAGCCTCCTGCACTGGTGCAATGATGCCCAGTTTAGTCATCCTTTGCAACTCTTGCTTTTGTCTTTTATAGCCAGTGGGATCCTTCGATAGGGGAAAAAACGCGAAGGCTGTACCGTTTCATCTACTCGCATGTGATACATGACTGGAAGCTTAGTGGAAACAGTGTCAGTTTGAAATAAGTCCTCATAAGTGGTCATCTCAGGAGCCTGCTGTTGTACTGCACGTACTTCTGGACTGAGTTGGATTAGATTTAAGCGCATGCTGTTTGGTATGCCTAGCAGGCTCTTAACATTTCTATCCATAATGTGGAATAGCAGCTTGTCCCCTGATATATCCAAGGTAGAAGTGCCCAGGGTCTGAATTGTTTGACCGCCAGCTATCAGGATTACTTTATTTGACTGATCAATTTCAGCTTTGGGGTCAATGCTGTGCAATGTGGATAAGGACATGACCTTGCATTTGGCACCAGTGTCAATTTTCAACTTGACTTGTTTGTTTCATGTTGTTGAGAGGGTGGTGAATATTTCTCCCTTGTTTGCAATTAGGTCTACACTTTCACAATGAAAACAGTTTTTTGATGTTCATCACTTTCCACTTCATTAATTCTGTGCACATTTTGTTGTTTGTCACTAGATGGCGTCATCCACTCACCTCTTTTTTGAGGCTTGGGCCTACAACATTTTGCAAAATGTTTCCATTTGTTGCATAAGTTACACCTTTTGTTAAAAGCCGGGCATTTGTTGCGCTCAGTAGCGTGTTCATTACTACAGTTACTACTATGCCTTCTACTTCTCTTTTTATTTCCTTAGTGATCCTTTCAGAATGTTCAAACAACATACATATTCTGATGGCTGTTTCCAGTGTCAAATCTTTCTCCCTTGACAACTGAACATGAACTGCATCATTGTAGGTCCCACATACAATCCTGTCACGTATCCATTCATCTGTTAGGACACCAAAATCACATTTTTTTAGCCATCGGTCTCAGTGTGGCTGCATGAGATTGTATTCCTTCATCAGGCTTCTAAGCCATCATGTTAAATGCATGCCTGTCTATTATCACATTATGCTGTGGTAAGCATATCTCATAAAATTTCTTGATTAAGATATTAAGGCCTTCTCTGTCCTCTGTATCTTGAAAAGTAAATGACTCATATTCATCTAAGGCATTTGAACCAGCAAAAATTCAGAAGAGTGTAAGCTCGTACGTTTTTTGACTTGTCTGAGACTGCTGCTTTGCTGTACACGTCCCATTCTCGTTTGAATTTCAGCCAGTTGTTAGCATTGTCAATATCCAAGATCAGAGGTTGTATGCCACGTAGATTCTGAGCCATGATGTTTCAGCGATTTACTTCTGACACCATGTAGATTTTGTGGAAGCGATGATGAATATTCAGGTGAATCTTCTGAGGAGCTTGTTTATTCCAATCAGGAGAGAGGAACATGCAAGACTGTTTCTTCTAGTTTCACTTCATAACTTCCTGTTCCACCCCCAGGTCCTAACACAGCTATGCAAATACAACAAATACATATTATACGCCACTTAAAGCGGAGTTCCACCCTAAAGTGGAACTTCCGCTGGTTGCATTCCTCCCCCCCTCAGGTGTCACATTTGGCACCTTTCGGGGGGGAGGGGGAAGAGGACACCTGTCTTTAGACAGGTGTCCTTTTCCACACTTCCGGGAGCTCTGACCGGCGGACGCGGCCGCTGACGTCAGAAGCCCGGCTCCCTCCTCCCTGCTCGCTCTGCTACTGGCCGCCTGGCCAGTAGCAGAGCGCGGCAGAGCTCGCGCATGCGCGGTAAGGTGCCCGGCGTGAAGCTGTACTGCTTACACGTCCGGGTTCCCTTACGGACATCGCTGGACTCCAGGACAGGTAAGTGTCCTAATATTAAAAGTCAGCAGCTACTGTATGTGTAGCTGTTGACTTTTAATTTTTTTTTTTTAGCCCGGACCTCCGCTTTAAAAGCAAAACTCAAGATAACACAAAGAGCTCAACATTTAGATTTACACGCACATGTCCTATGTACGTATGAGCAAATCTGTCTGGGTTAATTTCACGGGGTTTCTCAAATTCTTCTTGATCTACAAAACCTGAACTTAGCTGTGAGCCCCATTGAAGTCTATTGAGGGCAAATCTTAATACTAAATTCTGGCCATTTTCAAGGCTAATAGGCAAGCAATCATGAAAAAAAAAAGTTATGGGAAACAGGGCACGGCTATGGCGGACATTTAAAAACACAAAAACAAAACATTAAAAAAAAAAATGTAGTGTGGGAAGAGGCCTTTATTTTAATGCCACCTTTTGAGGGTGACATGGAAGAAGCACCAATCCTTTAAATAGCATGCTTGGCTGATGCCTTTAAGCTGCATGTAGTGTTAAGTAACAGTACAATTTCCATGGACACCTTTGGCAGCAATGTATTCTGGCATTACATATTTCTAACATGACATCAGCAAAATAACCTTTTTATGGGTAAATGGGTAAGAGTTAGAACCCCAGGTAAGTTTATATTGCTTTGAGTCCCCCTATTCTTGTGACACCTGCCCTCTAAATGGGTTGTGCTGTTGTCACATGTACTGTAAGTGTCAGAAATCAACAGCAGAGCTGGCCAGATCTGTGTGGCTACACACAGAAAATTGGGACCAGATTGAGTATGCTTTAATTGAGATTTACAGTGAAAAAAAATCCATACAAACATCATCAGCACACAACAAACATAAAGATATGAGTGACTGAAAGCCTAACTACAAACAACTATACACAATATGTACAGAATGGGGAACACAGAAAAGCAGGAAAAAACTGAATTGCAAAAGGCAGAAGAGAAGGGGGATCAAAACTGTGAAAGGGAACAAGTGAGAGCAGGAAGAAGGCAGCAGGGTAATGGCAACAAGATCTGGCAGCAGCAAAACGCTGGAGCAAGAGGCACCAAAAGGGGAGGACCTAAATACCTTTCCAGCAAGCAGTATCAGGTGGAGACTGATTACTGAAAACTGCTGGCTGATGGGAGACAACCACTGGTGGACACTGGAACTACAACCCCGTCCAGGGAACCATAGTGCCACCAGCAGGCGACCCAGTTAGTGAAGGCAATGGGGTTGATTTACTAAAACTGGATTGTGCAAAATCTGGCACAGCTCTGCATAGAAACCAGCTTCCAGGTTTTATTGTCAAAGCTTAACTGATCAAGCTGATGTTAAAAGCTGATCACCATGCACAACTGCACCAGATTTTGCACTCTCCGATTTTAGTAAATCAACCCCATAATGTCTCAAATGGGGCCACAGGCAGCAATAAAAACACTGACAACATTTTGCACAGTTCTCAGCTATTTCCATTACTAAAAACTCTTTTGGCTGCATTTACATATTAAAATGGAATTATATAACTGAGGCGGTCTCTAGCTATGTATAATGCAGCAAATCTTTGGGCAGGCAGGTACCGTTAAAAGATTTTGTGAGTAACATCAAAGGAAAGTATGAGTCACATATGTCTCCCAAGACACTTGTGTACAAATGCTGAAAATCACACTCCCAGAAAACTGATAAGAAAAGCTATGCCTTCCCAACCCATACAATCACTTAGGTGCCCATGCTGTGCTATGGACCCATTATGTTTCTAAACATTTAGGTGTTTATATAATTGCTGTTTCATTTTTGTTGTAAATGACAAATCTATCAGCATGCTTTTTAGGTAAGTAAGCTTTTAGTAAGAACTTTTTTGTACTTGTATTTAGAAGCATACATAAGCATTGTAAATCAATACATTCAATAATATTTTGACCATAGTATGAAATTCAGTAAAAACTTTTTATAAATCCTAGATCAATCCTGCCATCATATATGCAGAAATTTTTGCCTATAAACCCATCAAAAACGGTGTACTACTTGGGCATTTAATTAAAAGAATAAAAAGAACAATGCACAACTATCTCACATCATTTTAAAAAAGAGATACAAAAACAGGACTGCAAATATAATTATTTACATCACAAACTACAGTAGTAACTCTCTTAAGAGAATGCATCAAGTTGCACTTGAATCAAACGAGGTAGGTAATTAATGAATGCAGATGAGTCCTCTATACTTATTTCTAACGCAAACTCCAAATGCTTTTTATTTGTACTCCATAGAGCAGCAGGCCCAGTCATTTCCTGTGGTGCAGCCTAGGTGAGCTGCCAGACAGGGAATGACCTAGGCTGCAGCTCAATGTAATACAAAAAAAACAGGAATTCAGGTTAGAGATGAAGTCAGGGGGCACCTGAGCTCATCAGTGTACAGGTGCATCTAATAAAATGAAAATATCATCAAAAAGTAAATTTATTTCAGTAATTCAATTCAAAAAGTGATACTCATATATTTTAAATAGATGCTTTACACACAGAGTGATATATTTCAAGCATTTCTTTCTTTTAATTTTGATGATTGTGGCCTACAGCGAGTGAAAATCCAAAATTTAGTATCTCAGAAAATTAGAATATTATCCACTTTCGTACCGCCGGACATCCATATGACGTCCTTGGGTTTGAGTGGTGATATCTGAATAGTGCCAGCAGCTGCAGGCACCATTCAGATATTGTTTTTTTCTTCTGGCGATTCTCTTTCAGATAAAAGTGGTCTTAGCGGCGGATTCGCCGCAAGATCACTTTTATCAGCGGCGGGAGAGGTGCCCCCTCCCGCCGCTTACCAGACCCACCGGGAGATGATCGGATCCGTCCTCCCCAGTGCAAGTGAGCCAAGAGAGCAGCTGAAGCCGCTCACTCGACTCCATAGTACGGCAGGGCGAAAATTATGTCAGAAGTCAGTTCCACCCAATGGTCTTAAAGGGCCCTTTTTTTTTGGGGCTGTCATTTTTTTTTTTTTTTTTTTGCATCTTACTGTAAATATGAGATCTGAGGTCTTTTTGACCCCAGATCTCATATTTAAGAGGTCCTGGCATGCTTTTTTTCTATTACAAGGAATGTTTACATTTCTGGTAATAGGACTAAGAGTGATCAACAGTGATCAACAGTGTAAAAATAAAAAGTAAAAAGCAAAATAAATAATAATAAAAAAAAAATTTAAAGTGCTCCGTCCCGCCGAGCTTGCGTGTAGAAGCGAACGCATACACAAGGCCCGTCCACATATGAAAACGGTGTTCAAACCACACATGTGAGGTATCACCGCGATCGGTAGAGCACTAGACCTCCTCTGTAACTCAGAACTGCTAACCTGTAGAATTTTTTAAACTTCGCCAATGGAGATTTTTAAGTTGCAAAGTTTGTCGCCATTCCGCGAGCGGACGCAATTTTGAAGCATGACATGTTGGGTATCATTTTACTCGGCGTAACATTATCTTTCATAATATGGAAAAAAAATTGGCCTTACTTTACGGTTGTCTTATTTTTTAACTAAAAAAACTGAATTTATTTTTAAAAAAGCACGCTTGGAAGACCGCTGCGCAAATACGGTGTGACATAAAGTTTTGAAATGACTGCTATTTTATTCTCTAGGGTGTTAGAAAATAAAATATAATATTTGGGGGTTCTAAGTAATTTTATAGTAAAAAAAACTGTAATCACTGAACCCAAAAAACAGGCTCGGTTTGGAAGTGGTTAAATAACACCAATAAAAAAAGGACTTTTAATACAGAAATGTTGGCTTACTGAAAAGTATGTCCATGGGTGACCCATCAGTCACTAATCTAATGATCAGATGATCGGCTGATTGTTAGTCTTACAAAATTTTAATTCCGACTTTCCTATCGTGTGCCTTTAGCTCGCTTCTGTCTCTGGAGAGTTCTATGAGGTGCCTGATAAAATAGGGATTTGCAGTAGAAATAAAATACTGATTCATGAGAAATAAAAACTATGAAAGGTAAATATAATTTCATTTAAAAATATTAGGGGTTGTTGCAATACCTATGTGATATTTATATTGTGACTTGAATATTTTGATGAGAAAATTATGAGGTAAATTAACCACTTGCTGTCCGCCCACCGTCAAATGACGGCAGAGCGGAACGGCTCTCGTTCTGGGACGATGTCATATGACGTCGCCCCTTTAAGCCGGGATTGTGCGTGATCGAGCGCGCGCATCCTGGCTCTGTCGGTGTCGGCATGTCCCCAGGACACAGCTCGTCACCGACGGGGGTGAACAGCCATTGGCCATGGCTGTTTATCATGTGATCGTCACGGCCGATCACAAATGGCACTTTCCTCCAGCGCGATCGGGAGCATGCTGAGCGTGCACGTTGGTGGCGGCTTGTTCCCAAGGTACACTGCCTGTCACCGACACTGGCATTAGCCGCCGGCCGGTGGCTGTTACCTTGTGATCGGCTGTGATCTACTTCACAGCCGATCACATGCAATGTAAACAGAGCGGTAACTCACTGTTACCAGCTCTTCTCTCCTCACACAGTTTCCAGTGTGAGGAGAGAACAGCTAGGATCAGTGAGTTACTGATCTGTGTAAAGCACCAAACACACTGTCACATCCCCCCCAATGCTCCAGTCACCCAACAGTCATCAAACAGTGTACCTGCCATCATAAAGTGCACCTGTCACCCATCAGTGACTGTGGCCTGTTACCTGTCACCTGTCAGACACAGTGGCATATCACCCGTCACCCATCAGTGACTGTAGCCTGTCACCCATCACTGACCGTGGCGTGTCACCCATCACCCATCACTCACCGTGGCGTGTAACCCGTCAGTGACCGTGGCATGTCACCCGACACCCATCAGTGACCGTGGCGTGTCACCCATCAGTTACCATGGTGTGTCAACCACCACACATCAGTGGCCTGTCACCCAACACTGACCGTGGCCTGTCACCCATCACTGACCATGGCCCGCCACCCATCAGTGACCACTGCCAGTCATCCGTGGCCTGTCACCTGCACCCATCAGTGACCACCGCCAGTAACCCATCAGTGACCACCACCAGTCACCTGTCACCCGTCACGCATCTGTGACCACCGCCAGTCACCTGTCATGCATTAGTGATCATCGCCAGACACCGGTCACCCATCAGTGACCACCGCCAGACACCCGTCACCCATCAGTGACCACCGCCAGACACGCGGCACCCATCAGTGAACACCGCCAGTCACCCATCAGTGACCACCACCAGTCACCCATCACCCATCAGTGACCACCACCAGACACCCGGCAACCATCAGTGACCACTGCCAGTCACCCGTCACCCATCAGTGACCTCCACCAGTCACCCGTCACCCATCAGTGACCACCACCAGACACCCATCAGTGACCACCGCCAGACACCCGGAACCCATCAGTGACCACCGCCAGTCACCCATCAGTGACCTCCACCAGTCACCCATCAGTGACCACCACCAGTCACCCTTCAGTGACCACCCCACTGTGGTGTGGCCTGTCACCCAACACTGACCGTTGCCTCTCACCTGTCACCCATCACTGACCATGGCCTGTCACCCATCAGTGACCACTGCCAGTCACCCGTGGCCTGTCACCCATCACCCATCAGTGACCGTGACCAGTTACCCATCAGTGACCACCGCCAGTCACCCATCAGTGACCACCACCAGTCACCCATCATTGACCACCACCAGTCACCCATCAGTGACCACCACCAGTCACCCGTCACCCATCAGTGACCACCGCTAGTCACCCATCACCCATCAGTGACCACCGCCAGTCACCCGTCACGCATCTGTGACCACCGCCAGTCACCCGTCACGCATTAGTGATCACCGCCAGACACACGGCACCCATCAGTGACCACCGCCAATCACCCATCAGTGACCACCATCAGTCACCCATCAGTGACCACATCAGACAACTATCACCCATCAGTGACCACCACCAGACACCCGGCACCCATCAGTGACCACCGCCATTCACCTGTCACCCATCAGTGACCTCCACCAGTCACCCGTCACCCATCAGTGACTACCACCAGACACCCATCAGTGACCACCACCAGACACCCGTCACCCATCAGTGACCACCGCCAGTCACCCATCAGTGACCTCCACCAGTCACCCATCATTGACCACCACCAGTCACCCATCAGTGACCACCACCAGTCACCCGTCACCGATCAGTGACCACCGCTAGTCACCCATCAGTGACCCCTGCCAGTCATCTATCACCCATCAGTGACCACCACCAGACACCCTTCACCCATCAGTGGCCACCGCCAGTCACCCATCAGTGACCATCGTCAATCACCTGTCAGTGACCGTCACACCCTTGAGTAAACATCGCCTGTAAAAGTCTCACACATTTGGCATCGCCATACTCAGGAGGAGTAGCAGAATGTATTTTGGGGTGTCATTTTTGCTGTGTACATGCTATGTGTTGGAAATATCATATAAATGGACAACTTTGTGTAAAAATAAAAGCGTTTTCATTTTTTTCCCACATTTTCCAAAAACTACTGGAAAAAAATTACATGTTCAAAAAACTCATTATGCCTCATAGATTATACGTTGGGGTGTTTGCTTTCCGAAATGGGGTCATTTTGTTGGCAATTCCATTGTCCTGGTGCTCCAGGACCTTCAAAAGTGTAATAAGTAGGTGGTTGAGAAATGAGATGTGTAATTTGTGCTCGTAGAACACCTGAAGGTACTAGTTCAATGTTGGGCCTCTGCATGTGGCCAGGCTATGTAAAAGTCTTACACATGTGGTATCATCATACTTGGGGGAGTAGTAGAATGTGTATTTTGGGGAGTAATTTTTGCTATGTACATGCTATGTGTTGGAAATGTCATATAAATGGATAACTTTGTGTAAAAAAAAAATGAGTTTTCATTTTTTTCCCACATTTTCCAAAAACTACTGGAAAAATATGACATGTTTAAAAGACTCATTATGCCTTATAGATTATATGTTGGGGTGTTTGCCTTCCAAAATGGGGTCATTTTGTGGGCAATTCCATTGTCCTGGTGCTCCAGGGCCTTCAAATTGTGATAGGTCGTCATGACATTAGATGTGTAATTTATGTCCCTAGAATACCTGACAACGCTCCCTGCATGTTGAGCCTCTGTATGTGGCCAGGCTGTGAAAAAGTCTCAGACATGTAATATCGCCATACTCAGGAGGAGTAGCAGAATGTGTTTTGGGGTGTAATTTGGGGTATGCATATGCTGTGTGTGAGAAATAACCTGTTACAATGACAATTTTGTGAACAAAAAAAATCTTCATTTTGCGAAGAATTGTGGGAAAAAATTACAACTTCAAAAAAATCACCATGCCTCTTACTAAATACCTTGGAATGTCTACTTTCCAAAAAGGGGTCATTTGGGGGGTATTTGTACTTTCCCGGCTTGTTAGGGTCTCAAGAAATGAGATAGGCTGTCAGTACATCGGGTGTGATCAGTTTTCAATGATTGGCACCATAGATTGTAGACTCTATAACTAACACAAGGACCAAATAATATACACTTATTTGGGTTATTTTTACCAAAGATAGGTAGCAGTATAAATTCTGGCCAAAATTTACAAAGAAAAATTACTAATTTGCAAAATTTTATGACTGAAACAAAGAAAAAGGCATTTTTTCACAAAATTTTCAATCTTTTTTTATTTATAGCACAAAAAATAAAAAAAAACCCTAGTGATTAAATACCACCAAAAGAAAGCTCTATTTGTGTGAAAAAAAGGATGACTGAGTAATTGTCATTCAAAGTGTGATAGCACTGAAAGCTGAAAGATGGCCTGGACAGGAAGGGGGTTTTCGTGCCCAGTACTGATGTGGTTAATGAACACAGTTAAATAATCCATACAGATTGGTGAACTGACCTTAATATCAGAGTGCTGGATTGTGCATTTAAATGTGAAGCTTTTAAAAGCAGATAAATGACACTTCAAATTTCACAATGTGTTACTAATGACAACTTATAAAAAATATATATGTATAATATATGTATTAAGCCTAGAAATATCCTTTGGGTTTTTTCTGACTAAGCTATCAACCAGATCTTCTTGGTTGTTTAATTACAACAATCTTTACAACATCATTAATGTTTCCCTGAAATTACACTGCTCTACATCATGGGGAGATTATAATGAGAAATTGAAGCTGATACTGGAAGATCTTCAAGCCTTTTTTAATATGGCCTGGGAACAACTATATAATTTAACCTTGTTTTTCTCAGTGAACTTAGCGCCTACTGCACAGACAAAGAATATTATATGTTCCACCGAGATAACTTGTAAAGCCTTAGGCTATCCAAAGCAAGTCAGTAGCGGAAAATAGAAAAAAAAAATAGAAAAAAAAATTGCAAAAGATGATCATAAGATTCACAAAAACCTAGTAATAAATTATCAAATAATATTAGAAGCATAACTGTATATAAAGGATTCATTCACATAGCAGTAATAAAAATGCAATTTCAAGCATTTATTTTTTACGGATCTAAATGCAGCTGCATTGTTTTCAATGGAGACATTCAGACAG
The DNA here is from genome assembly GCA_018402905.1 of Glandirana rugosa. Classification (NCBI taxonomy): domain Eukaryota; kingdom Metazoa; phylum Chordata; class Amphibia; order Anura; family Ranidae; genus Glandirana; species Glandirana rugosa. The sequence goes on along the minus strand of BLSH010353552.1, from coordinate 58,229 downwards.
CTGCATAAACATGCACTGCATTCAGATCCACAACACAAAATCCAAACATTTGCATCTGAGCCATGTGTATACACATACACCATTGAACAAAAGAACAGGACATTTTTATTTATTAAAAAAAAACACCTAAGTTATGGTCATGTGAATGTAGTCAAAGAGATTATTAAACAGTATTAGGCCTCAAGCACTGGGGCATAAAAAGCCACTTTTAGCCACTTGCCTACTGGGCACTTATACCTCCTTCCTGCCCAGGCCAATTTTCAGCTTTCTGCGCTGTCACACTTTGAATGACAATTGAGCGGTCATGCAACACTGTACCCAAATTACATTTTTATCATTTTTTTCACACAAATAGAGCTTTATTTTGGTGGCATTTGATCACCACTGTTTTTTTAATTTTTTGCTAAACAAATGAAAAAAAAAAAAAATAATTTTTCATAGTTTTTTATAAAATTTTACAAATGGGTAATTTTTCTCCTTCACTAATATGTGCTGATGAGGCTACACTGATAAGCATCTGGCATAGTTTTTTTGCCTCTGAATGGAGTTCTAAGTTATCTAATGTTAAAATGTATGTATAATAAATGTATTGGACATTGTGTCATTTACAGGTGTATTTTAGGCAGTGTTCAGGGGTGTAAAAAAATTCTGCAGAGAGGAGTTTTTAGGATAATTTACACCTGTATGCACGTAAATGCGTCTAAAGGTGCATAAACTCTTGCATATGTATGTAAATTTATACTTGTGACTAGAATAAATAAATATTCCAACCAAAACAATACATTTAGGCTAATATGCTTCAAAACGTTATATGCATATAAACGTGCTTAAACACACGTTCATGCACAACATTTTTTTCTGCCAACTTCTGACAGCATATTTGGAGCATAAAAGCATACGCCCTTGTACATGTAGCCTTGGAATAAAATTGTTACTGAAACTTTGTTGAAAGTACAAATAGCTCTGACCAGTTGGTCACAGCACAGGTGAATCTTGTCTTAGGCTCCATTCACACTTGTGCGACTTGTCATGCAACTTTGGACATCAAAGTAGCATGACAAGTCGTTTCCCATGTTTTCCAATGAAAACCATTCATATATGCACGACTTAAAGTTAAAGCAACATAATGGTAAATATAATATTTTTTTTTATATTATTTTGAGCAGGGACCACAGCCAAATATGCTATGCGATATATATTGAATCCTGTTGTTGATATTTGGATGCCCCTGTGCCTCTTGGGTGGCCAAAATGCTAAGATTAGATGCACTTGGGCCAAAGCACTGGTGTGCATATGACATTATGCTTCACACATTTCTTTTCTTCCTGCAATTAGATGTTCCTGCTTTAAAGCACGTTTCACCACATTTAGGTAACATTTAGATATGTTTACATACATTTAGTGTTTCTAATTTGATCCTGAACACACAGAATTCTATTTTTTCTCTAAACACCGCTAAACTGATTGCACCTAAATGCAGGTAAATGCTTAAGGGATGATTTACTAAAACCGGAGCATGCAAAACCTAGTGTAGCTGTGCAAGGTAGCCAATCAGCTTTTAACTTCAGCTTGTTCAGTTGCACTTTGACAAAAACTTGGAAGCTGATTGGTTTCTGTGCAGGGCTGCACCAGGTTTTGTACTTACAATTTTAATAAATAAACCACTTAGTGTTAATGGCATTATTAAAAAAAAAAAAAACATTACATACATTTAAATGTATTTAGAAATGTCCTCAAAACACATAAATGCAGACAGTGCCAGTGCAAAGCTTCAGTAATACATGCATGCTTCCAGTCTAAAAGTTCAAGAACAGCTATTTTCAATCCACTTTTTTGTGAAATACGTATTTGTAAAATACCTCAAATTACAATCTACATAAAAAAACCACAAGGAAATAGACAAAAAAAATATGTTTTTACTCCAGATACAGAAGTTCTTTATCTTTTGTAGATTTTTGTAGTAAAAATCAAATTACATAACAGAGTGGGTGCAATATTGTCCATTCAGGTAGGGGCTAGCCTTATAATAACAATGTAAAATTCTTATTTACACCATATATTATGGTTGATCTGAGATCCAGTCATTGTAGTTCAAGCACAGATTCTTGGGAAGTGATTCCTTGTGCATGCTTCGAGCTTGTATATTCTAATAGGAAATTACAATGATCAAGATGGCATCTTGATTACAGGTTGCAACAGAGGGAAGCAATTGCTTGCTAATTTGATTACTTTGTAGCTTGCAGTAATGTGCTAATTAGGTAAATTATGGTGGAAGTTAAATGTGTTTTTTAAAGTATTTCAAAATGGTCATTTGAAATATTTTGCTTTACAGAAACAAAATGCACAACTGTTGTGTTCAAATATTGACTGATCACAAGCCTTAAATTTGAGATTGAAAAAAAAACAGCATGGTGGAGATGTGATTACATTGCCATGTTGGGGTTGCGGATTTAATACACACCGAAAACACAGTTTCCATTAAATGTGTATGTACGTCAAATGTTTATGTAGTTTAATTTTGGTACTTTGTAGAGATGAAAGAAAGTGTCCTAGTTCGATTCACATGGGGGTTCACAGAATCCTGCGTAAAGTCCAAAAGAACCCAAATTAAAAATTGGATCTACTGTAACTGAAGTCTATGGAGAGGAAATCTTGATATTGATAACTCTTTCTGTCCATTTTTAAGGATAATAGACAAGGGAAGTTCACAAATTGCCTACAGCAGAGGACCCTGAGTCCTCAGTGTCGCTTAGGACAACAGTGTCCTCCATGATCTTATGCCACCCACGTACAACTTCCAGTGTTTAAAAGGATGGAGCATCCTCTTCCCTTTTTTCCCCTTTCTTCTCACTGCCAGCAATCTAATCCTCTTTCTCCTCCACCTCACCTGCCTCTTTGTCCTCCTGCTGTCTCTGTGTCACAGGGATGCAGGCAGTAGGTAAAGGATCCTGTAGTCCCAGAGAAAGGGGCAAGTCCTCCTCTTCCTCCTGCTGCTCTATCTCCAATTTCCAGTCCATGATATGCCCATGTTCATATTGCCAGCAACTCCTTTTCAAAACATGCAATGATGCTGCATCCTGAATAATAAGCCACTGACATGGCAAAAATAACCCAGCTCCCCAGAATCTTTCCACATACTTTACTCACACAGATACCCATTGATGGCATACTGCTGATACAGCGCTTGGCCAAAAATGTGTTCCAGTTTGTGGGGTTGTAGCACATCAGGCAGTTTGCATGCAGCTTGTGTTTGTGCAGCATTTCTGCTGAACACTTGCATAGTGGCCCCAGACTCTTCTGTACCACGAGATTAAGGACGTGTATTTAAGGGTATGGGTATGAAATCTCTCTGCCAAAGGGCAGTCAGTATGTTAGTGCCATTGTCACACATGGCCTTGCCTGGCACAAGATAGTATGGGTTTTGCCACCTCTTGGCCTGGCCCTGGAAAACTGCCAGAATCTCTTGTCCAGTGTGGGCCCAGTGTCCCCTTGGCATATCAGCTGCAAAACAGCATGGCAGTATTTAGTCTGGGCCATTGCATAGGCTTTGGAACACTTGTGGAGTACAGGTAGTTCTGATGCGTTGAGCTCAGCATGGAGGAAGGGGTGTAGGAGACTATACAGTCACCATTTCACAAGACACCACCAATTGCAATGGTGTGCCCATACTGCATTCTTCCCAGCCACCAGAAAATTGACCCAGTGTGCAATGGCATTGAGACACGGGGCATGGAAGTGATTCAGGGACATTTTTTATACTGCTCCAACAGTTGTGGAAAATATTACTGCCTTTGTTTTACCCTACCCAGTGTGGCTCTCTGACTCTCTACCAGTGGAGGCTCATCCATAAGGGCTGTAGGGGCGGAGCCCCACCAAAAAAATAAGTAAGAAATAAAAATAAAAATTAACTATAATTATTAACCAACAGCCAGCACAGCTAGAGAGAAACTCCAAAGAAAAAAAACCTTTGGAATTTCTCTCTAGCTGTGCTTCTGTTGCTAATTGCTGGAATAGACAGATTAGATAAGAAAGAGAAGTGTAATCTACCTAGTAACAGGGCAAACGTCCCAAATCTCACTAAAAAACTCTATCTAGAACACAGTAAAATGAATTCTCATGATCCATCTAATGTGAAGAGAAAGAATAGATTAGACAG
>BLSH010353552.1:11084-22470 GCA_018402905.1 Glandirana rugosa | reverse complement strand
CAACATGTCTGTCTGCGGAGACTCCACCCTGATCCACGACAAGACAGGGTCTAGTCTCTACCACTCCTCGTGGGTCAACATATGGATTCGTCTTTCGAATTGTCCGTACTCTCCTTGATACGGTAACACCTCTTCCTCACCCGGAATCTCTGAGACTTCATGATGGAAAATCCTTCCAGCAAATCCGATCAGGGGTTGGTACGGGGGGACTTCACCTATACACTGTTGACCCTCTTTTTATCAGCCCACTGATCCACCAAGGACCAACCATACAGTGGACCCAGGAGAGGGCATCTGCATTGTTCTGGTGTCTGCCCGCCCGCAGTTCCACTGTGAACTTAAATGGCTGTAGGGCCAGGAACCACCTAGTCACCCGACTATTTTTCTCCCAGTTGTCACATATCCACTTCAGGGGGGCATGGTTGGGGACTAGCCTAAACGACCTTCCTAAAAGGTAGTACTTCAGAGTCTCTAAGGCCCACTCCTTCTCCACAATGGCATAGTTCCTCTCATGCCTGTTAAGCTTTCTGCTTAGGTATACAACTGGGTGCTCCTCACCATCTCTGATCTGGGACAGAACAGCACCTAGTCCCACCTCAGAGGCGTCTGTCTGTACAACAAATTCCTTTGTGAAGTCCAGGGTCACAAGCACCAGTTGTACACAAAGGGCCTGTTTTAACTTCTGGAATGCCTTCTCGGCTTTGGGATTCCACTTAACCATGCCCGACCCTCCCCAATTCGTCAGATTAGTAAGAGAGACTGTCTACCATACAGGAGTTTAAAGGGGGAATACCCCGTAGATGCTTGCGGAACCTCCAATTTTTTTTTATACTTATACACAAATGCTCTGTCTTTAATTTTGATTTTAAACGGATTGGGTCATTTTACAAGGTGAGGGTTTACATATACTTTAAGAACAGCAAGGCACAATCCTGTCCACCAGCTAACAGGAGAAAAACACGTAGATGCTTTTGACATGTTTTAGCATTCCTAAAAACAAATACAGTAGAGCAGTTTACCAGGTAGGCCACATTTTTTATTATTGCATAGAATTTACACTATTGTTTGGCACATTTTCATTTTTGCCTTAACTTTAATTTTAAAGCTGTTTCTAATAGTTATTGCTTTGACAATCTCACCTCTGCCACTCACCAAATGATCAAATTAATTAAAAATTAATTAATTGTATGTCCAATTAAATTCAATATTAAGCATTCAGCTGAGAAACAGTGTAAAATAGCACATTGATTAACTTGACTCTCATTTAAACCTCAGGTTAAGGTAAAATGAACAAACAGTGTGAAATAATTTAGTTGAAGTGTTTCTTGGAGCAGACCTGTAAGTTAAACACAATTCCCTGACTACAAGTAAGGCTCATAAATCAAAACTATATAGAAGTATCCACGCTACAAAATACTGTGATCACAAATGATAAAGCAGCCACAATTCGTGTGATTCACAAATAAAAATACATAAAAACTCCATATGCAGCGCTAAAAACAATAAATGGCAGTCATTAAAATTTAGTGAAAGGAAGAGATGAGAAACCTGCACCAGCTTCAGTGTGAGATTGCAGCACACCACACCACTGTGTCAAATCCAATCTCCTTACCAGAAGAAGAAATACAACAGGCATATAACCAGGATCTGTGTAGCAGCACCAGCATCAAAAACTAGGTGGATGGCTCCACGCTGTGACTACACCGATGGAGAAACTTGCATCAATCACTTTTCACCAGACAGGAATCCAATCAAAGACATCCAGTATCTGGGTTCACCATGCTCAATCTCCCACTCATAGGGACGATACCACCTCTCTCTATGCAGCCATTGTTGTAGCTGGGCATCATCTGTATGTACCCCGTGACATCACCCAACCCTTTAACTCCTTGGACTCCTCCAGAACACCTTCTCTAACTCTTCAATTGCTTTCTATTTTTGAAATGTCCATCTTTTTTACATAAATCAAAACTGTTCAATGCTCAAGTTATTGACATGTCATGGGCTTTCTTTCCTTTAAATATTTCTCAAGGCAAAAAGGGATATGATACCCCTGACACCTCCTTTCTTTAATTCTCATCACTTCTAATGCCCTCAATGGTCCATGTTGCTCTTCATTGCCCTTATAGGGAAGTTCTGTTCTATGGAAAATGTTATCTAAGGCAAAAGGTAGACTAAAGCCTCGTTCACACGCTGCGATTGTTGTACGACCGCATGTCCAACTTTTCCCAAAATCAACTGTCCATGATTTTGTCTAGCGTACTGATGGAAGTAAAGTTATCGGAAGTTCAGTTTTCGTGCATCACCCTTTGGGCCCCTTCTGCTATTTTTGTGTTTACATGACCAAACACTTCTGGCTCGTTCCTGGGTTCTAAACATGCGTGTTTGTTCTTTCAACTTTTGTTTGTCCAACTTCTGTACAGACGAGCCAAAAATCGGACGATGCCTTGTCGGCAGACAAAAGTTTTCTAGTCGGCCCATACAGCTTTTGTTGGACGATAATTGAAAATCGGCTGTCAAATGGAGCATTTTTGGTCAAATTATCGGACGACAGGCTGTCGTACGAAAATTTTCAGCCGATAATTGTACCGTGTGTACGGGCCTTTATATATGATCATCTAATATATTGTATGCATTACACTATAAATGAAGGGAGATGTCTTTGTTCATAAAGGTAACATGGACATAATTAATCATGGTGGTAAAGGTTTAGAGTTGTTTGTAAGGTTTTAATAATTATGTTACTAGAGGCATGTATCCCAAAGTATGAACCACACACATTTTTACAAACACAACATTAGGTATTAACCCCTCCAGATCTGCGTTATTGCCGAAGTACGGCTCCAGCGCGGATCTGAATTTCCGGGACGAAGTCCATGGACGTCGTCCCCTGTGCACGCTCCCGGCTAGCCCCTGGCAGCGGCAGCGCACACTCACGGCCGCCGCATGCTGCGTGGGTGTGCCCGCGGGTCGGGTGGAGTCGATGTCCGCTCGAGACCCGCGATCGCCTGACAGCTGCAGAACGGGGAATGGCCGATGTAAACAGGGCGGTTCTCCGTTCTGTTACAGGGGACATAACAGATCTACTGATCCCTGTCACTGGGATCAGTTAGATCTGTTATGTCCCAGCCAGCCCGCCCCCCACACAGTTATAACACACCCAGGGAACACAGTTAACCCCTTCACTGCCCCCTTAGTGTTAACCCCTTCACTGCCAATGACATTTATACAGTAATCAGTGGATATTTAAATTTCTGATCGCTGTATAAATGTCATTGGTCCCAGAAAAGTGTAAAAATGTCCGACATGACCGCTGCAATATCGCAGTCCTGATAAAAATCGCAGATCGCTGCCATTACTAGTTAAAAAAAATAAATACTACAAATGCCATAAATCAATTCCCATAGTTTGTAGACCCGATAATTTTTGCGCAAACCAATCAATATACGCCAATTGTGATTTTTTTTTTACCAAAAATATGTAGAAGAATATATTTCGGCCAAACCCGATGAATATTTTTTTTTTTATATTTATTATAGCAAAAAGTAAGAAATATTGTTTTTTTGTTTATAGCGGCGATCAGAAATAACGCAGAGGTGATCAAATACCACCAAAAGAAAGCTCTATTTGTGGGGAAAGAAAGGACGCAAATTTTGTTTGGGTACAACGTCGCATGACTGCGCAATTGTCATTCAAAATGCAACAGCGCTGGAAGCCGAAAATTGGTCTGGGCAGGAGGGGGGTTTAAGTGCCCAGTAAGAAAGTGGTAAAAAGATGGTGCATAGAAAATAAACCAGAATGTTTAATACTGCAGAAAAAAATATTTTTTAAGTTGAATGATTTATAACATCTACCTTTATTTTCTTTTTATAAAAATATCCTTTATATAAAGTCTATAGTTAGCACATGTACTTATAAGTGTCTGGAAAAGGAGGTGATGCAGACACATTTTCTACATAACATCTGGGTTGCTTTAGGAAAGAGTTGTGTTACTAATCAAATGGTATTATCTTCTGCAAATTCATAATAGTCATATGCAAAGAAAATATGCTCTCATTTTCACTTCAATTTGTTAATATTTTCAAGCAGACAAAACTGATAATAAGCTGTGTGGAGCATACGTAGACATAAATTTGCTGATAAACTTTTAGCTACCAAATGAAAATAAGGGTAATTTACAATTGTGCAAATAAATGTTAATGGAAATGGATGGACTTATTTGTGTGCATATATACAAAAGTACAAACGTGCATGATTATGGTGGTATTTGTTTTCTTTAGGTAACTTGATAAACTTCATTGTATTCAATGAAAACATATCCAAGCTCTTTTATTTCAAAATACAAGTCCTTTGCAGAGGGTCAAAAGTGTCATCTTCATGTCCTTCTTCAAGGATTTAACAGAATGATTTTATCTAGGGCCAGTTCACACCACATGCAGTCCAGTGCGTATTTTCTGCATCAAAACACATAGAAAGTAGGTTATATGGTTTTCAATGGCATAGTTCACACCGTCAATTCCAGTGTGTTCCAGTTCCAGACGACACCTTGAAGTTCTTGTGAAGTTTAATCCATAAATTGTGAGGATCTTACAACAATGCTCAACGAATAGCTCAAAAGATCATAATATGATCCACTCCATAAGACATGTGGCTGAAATGCATTACTGGGAAAAATTAACAAAGGGTGGAGCTATCTATACCAGCTTCCACAACGCGCGCAGTATATTTACTGCGGCAGTGTGGATGCTTCCCGCGAATCGCCGTAAATAAGCGTCAATATGCAGGTGGCTGCTAGGGGGCATGTGCGCGCCCACCGTGCTTCTGAGGCGTGTGCCCGCGGTTCGAGCGGACCCGATATCTGCCGGCGAGCCGCGATGAGTGGCCACAGCTAAAGAACAGGGAACCGCCGATGTAAACATGGCGGTTCCCCGCTCTGTCAGTGTGGGCATAGAAGATCTACTGATCCCTGTCACTGGGATCAGTTAGATCTCTTATGCCCATGATAGCCCAGCCCCCCCACAGTTAGAACACACCCGGGGAACACAGTTAACCCCTAGATCTCCCCCTGCAGGTTAACCCCTTCACTGCCAGTGACATATATACAGTAATTGGTGGACATTTAAATTTCTGATCCCTGTATAAATGTCATTGGTCCCAAAAAAGTGTCAAAATGGTCAGACATGTCCGCTGCAATATCGCAGTACCGCTAAAAATCGCAGAGCGCCGCCATTACTAGTAAAAAATACAAACGCGGCCACTTTTGCGCAAACCAATCAATAAACGCGGATTTCGATTTTTTTTTCCAAAAATACGAGGAAGAATGTAAATCGCCCAAAACCGATGAAAAAAATGTTTTTTTATATATTTTTTTTGGATTTGTATTTTAGCAAAAAGTAAGAAAAACTGTTTTTTTTTTTTCAAAATTGTCGCTCTTCTTTTGTTTATAGCGGTGATCAGAAATGACGCAGAGGCGATCAAATACCACCAAAAGAAAGCTCTATTTGTGGGGAAAAAAGGACACAAATTTTGTTTGGGTACAACGTCGCACGACTGCACAATTGTCCGTTAAAGCGACGCAGTGCCGAATCGCAAAAAGTGCTCTGGTCCTAAAGTGTGAAATCCTTCCGGGCCTGAAGTGGATACAGAATAAAACTGAGCTAAGGGAAGGGGAAGAGCAAGGGGCAAAATAATACATATAACATTTAAAAGCTTATCACAAAGCATGTGAAACATGACACTCCCCGTCGAAATCTATGATTTTATTAACAAACTTTAGTCCAAGTCCAAATATAAGTAAATGAAGATTCTTTCCCATGAATATCTGCAAAACAAGATGTAAGGGGAGGACAAGGGAAAACAATGCAAACATTAACATAATACTTGCAGATGCTGGTCTCGAAGGTCCAGGCTGTGGCAAGGAAAAATCCATCTTCAGAGGGGAAGGCAGCAACATGCACCAGTCCTTCTTACCTCACTTTGAATCAAGTTGGTGACTTGTGCGACTTGTCTTCCTCTTTGGGCAAAAGTACTAGTTCCTTTATAAGCCTTAAGTAAAGGTGTACAGAACCTTCTTTCATTACTTTAACTTCTACTTTCCGTACTTTTTCATCGTTACTTGGCATAGTCTTTGTAATAACACCCATAGGCCAATGGTTGCTATTGGAATCTGTCTCTTACAAGAGAACTATGTCTCCCACTTGTAGGTTGGGTTTGCTAGTGTTTCATACAACAGAGGACTTAGCCTTATACTTGCTTTCACAGAGTTGTTCAGTGTGATGATAACAGCTCTGATTTCCTTATCAGATTACAGATGAACCAGCTCAAAGGTAGAATACTGGTGGAGATCGCCATGATGTGTCCATGAATGCAGTAGTAGGTACTGCATGACTGCCGCAGTCAGCAAGGTTAAGGATAGTGGGAACATAGTGTCATTGTTCAGGCATAGAGAACTTCCTAATGCGTCCCACTCTGTTACTGACATACGCATAGAGCTATCTTGTTTGATTGTGTATATATCCTAGCACTATTTTGTTGTCTGTATAAAAGTCAAAGGAGTCTATTTCTACATCTATAAGCTCAGTAATTTCCACAGCTAACACAGCTGCACAAAGTTCATGAAAGGCAGCTTCAGAAGTAGGTATCTTCTCTTTATTGCTTGGAATCTGGTTGCACTCAGTGCTAGTGGGCAAGGAAATTTCCACATTGCCATTCACAGGAGCAACTACAAGATCACTGGCTCTCCTACCTAAGACTTCTGTATTTTTGGCACAAGTGCCTAGGGTATAAGGTAGAGCATCACCTGTTATGTTAAAAAAACTGTGTTCTTGCAAGAGATCTGTTACTCTGATCGTCCTTTTCAGGTTGACCTTTGGGGTATACACGAACCATGCATATCCTTGCACAGTATTTGTCCTTCTCCACAGACTTCTGTACATGTAGAGAACACTGAGGTGGAAGGTGCTGTTTGATCTGTGCACTCCCCGCCTTGCTTTGCCTCAGGAAGATTGTTTGTGAGCGTAGTAAAGTTGTGTGGATATTGATGAAGAGCTTGCACATGGTCATCACTGTCACACTCTATACATTTGATGATAGCTTTACAGTCCTTTGCAAAGTGTTCTGTGGAGGCGCACATTTGTAGAAAACCCCAAATTTCTTTAAAAGTTCCTTACGTTCTTGTAGGGTTTTCTTTCTGAAGCCGATATATTTCTTAAGTGGATGTGGTTTGTTATGTATCGGATATTGGCGATTTGGGTTCTCAATTTTCTTGTTTTGATCAGTCTTTTCAAGAACTGTGGTAGGCACAGGTAGAATATTAGTCCTTTTCACTGACATTGGACCTCTATGGTCTCTGTGCATCATATGTGTGTTCGTAGGTCTTGGAGAGAGTCAACTGAGAGGATTACAGACACCATAGGAGAAACTTGGGTCATTCTTACTGTCTGCAATTATTTTGATGAACTCACAATTAGGAAAAAGGAGGAAAGGCAACTTGATGTTTTTCTTTATACTTTGATTGAAGCGCTGCCCATTTTTCTTGAATGACAAAAAATGTGTAAGATATCCTGCGCTACCTTATGGGTATTGATATATGGCTTGTCTTGTGATGACTGGCTGCATACAACCTAATTGTGTTCCCACAATGTGAATCAAATAATGAGAGTATGTTGTTGCGCCTAGTGCCCCTAGTAGTGTAAAAAGATTGTGTTAAATTATAAAGTGCAAAAAAAATCTGAAACCTTCCTCTTAGTGTCCTTGGTAAATAATATTAGTGAATACACAAATACAAGTGAAAATGTGAACCAAAATGTGTACTTTGAAAAAAAATGCAACAAAATGGCAAAATCACAATCTCACAATAAAATTGCATAAAACTGAAAAAGTCCTTAAAAGTGCAACATGTGTATGCAATTCATAAGTGAGTCCATAATATTATCAAGTGTAAGTGAAAACAAAGTCTGAAACCTTCCTCCTTCGTGTCCTTAGTGAATAGTATTGGTGGAATATATATATATATATTCTCATAAAAGTGAGTACACTTCTTATATCTTTTCATGTGACAACACTGAAGAAATTACACTTTGCTACAATGTAAAGTAGTGAGTGTACAACTTGTATAACAGTGTCAATTTGCTGCCCCCTCAAAATAACTCAACACACGGCCATCAATGTCTAAATGCTGGCAACAAAAGTGAGTACACCCCTAAATGAAAATGTTCAAATTGGGCCCAGAGGGACAATATTTTGTGTGGCCACCATTATTTTCCAGCACTGCCTTAACCCTCTTGGGAATCGAGTTCACAAGAGCTTCAGAGGTTGCCACTTGAGTCATCTTCCACTCCTCCATGACGACATCACGGAGCTGGTGGATGCTAAAGACCTTGCGCTTCTCCACCTTCCATTTGAGGATGCTCCACAGATGCTCAATAGGGTTTATGTCTGGAGACATGCTTGGCCAGTCCATCAACTTTACCCTCAGCTTCTTTAGCAAGGCAGTAGTCGTCTTGGATGTGTGTTTGGGGTTTTTATCATGTTGGAATATTGCCCTGCGGCCCAGTCTCTAAAGGCAGGGGATCATGCTCTGCTTCAGTATGTCACAGTACATTTTGGCATTGATGGTTCCCTCAATTAACTGAAGCTCCCCAGTGCAGCACTCATGACCATGGCACTCCCACCACCATGCTTGACTGTAGGCAAGACACACTTGTCTTTGTACACCTCACCTGGTTGCCGCCACACACGCTTGACACCATCTGAACCAAATAAGTTTATCTTGGTCTCATCAGACTACAGGACACGGTTCCAGTAATCCATGCCCTTCGTCTGCTTGTCTTCAGAAAACTGCTTGCGGGCTTTCTTGTGTATCATCTTTAGAAAAGGCTTTCTTCTGGGATGACAGCCATGCAGACCAATTTGAATCAGTGCGTGGTGTATGGTCTGAGCACTGACAGGCTGACCCCCCCACCCCTTCTACCTCTGCAGCAGTGCTGGCAGCACTCAGGCGTCTATTTCCCAAAGATAACCTCTGGATATGACGCTGCGCACGTGCACTCAACTTCTTTGGTCGACTATGGCGAGGCCTGTTCTGAGTGGAACCTGTCCTGTTAAATCTCTGTATGGTCTCGGCTACCATGCTGCAGTTCAGTGTCAGGGTCTTGGCAATCTTCTTATAGCCTAGGCCATCTTTATGTAGACCAACAATTTTTTTTTTTAGATCCCCAGAGAGTTCTTTGCTATGAGGGGACATGTTGAACTTCCAGTGACCAGTATGAGAGAGTGAGAGCGATAACATCAAATTTATCACACCTGCTCCCCATTCACATCTGAGACCTCGTAACACTAATGAGTCACATGACACTGGAGAGGGAAAATGGCTAATTGGGCCAATTTGGACATTTTCACTTAGGGGTGTACTCACTTTTGTTGCCAGCGGTTTAGACATTAATGGCTGTGTGTTGAGTTATTTTAAGGGGACAGCAAATTTACACTGTTATACAAGCTGTACACTCACTACTTTACATTGTAGTAAAGTGTCATTTCTTCAGTGTTGTCACATGAAAATATAGAATAAAATATTTACAAAAATGTGAGGGGTGTACTCACTTTTGTGAGATACTGTATAAACAGTACCGCTGTTTACATCTGAGAGCCTGAAACTTCCTCTCACAATGGAGGGAAGAGGAACTAATAAATGAAAGGTCATTCATTCGTTCCAGAGCACAACCAGCAGCAGCTTCATGGTATGGGGGGTTTGATTGTGGGTTATTTTTTTAACCCTTTTCATATATATATACATGTACATCTGATCTTTATTCTGCATCTGATGGCCTTTGATGACCCCTCACCCCCTTTATTCTGTACATCTGAACATTCATCTCCATCCTCTCACTGTATGTGACCTATATAGTAACCCCTTAACCTCCCCCCTCCCTCTCTGTATAGCCTATGATGCTGTTACATCTAGTGCACCATTACAAAGCTCCATGTTTTACCCCCCATACCAGCATATTTCTTCATTTCAAAAACAAATTTAGCAAAAAATGAAATCATCTTGTGATGTCTGTTTTCCAAAAGGGGTAATTATGGGGGTGTTTGTACTGTCCTGGCATTTTTATTTGCTATGTTTTACAACAGAAAGTAATTGGGGACTTTCTTTTTTTTATTTATGGCTTTTTTATATATAATAAAAATAAACAAAAAAACAGTGTTTAATAAACACAGCAAAACCAAGTCTCTATGTGTCATGTTATATAAAATTAATTTGGGTACAGTGTTGTATAAAAGAGAACTGTCAATCAAACTATCACTGCATTGAAAACTGAACTTGTAATTAAGAAGCAGGCTAAAGAATAGGTGAGAAGTGGTTAAGGTATGCCACAAACTGACATAAGCAGTCAATATGCAGTCAATTCTCCTTTATTGCACCAACAGGACATCATCTATAAATTGCCTCCAGTATTAAATGCTGGCCTTGTAGAGGACAATTATGTTACTACCCTCTCCCTTGTAAACAAGCAGAGGGGTCATGTTAACCAGGGCTGTGATTAAATCAGGTCATTAAACTGTCTTGTATTGTCTCTTCTTAAAAAAAAAATCACCTAAAGGTAAAGGTAATGCTCTACCAACTCTAACACAACTGAGAAGGTGTCTGCAACTGGTGTGCCCAGAGATGTGTGAACTGCAACAGAAAATGCCAGGCACAAGTATGGTAAAATAATATAGTTTATTTAACCACTTCCCGACCGCGCTATAGACAAAAGACGTCCACAGCGCGGTCGGGTTATTCTGAGAGGACGTCCATGGACGTCCTCCAGAATCGCGCTTCCTGCGCGCCCCCTGGGGCGCGCACACGGGAACATCCGTGACCGTCGGGTCCGGGGGACCCAACTGATCACAGATCGCGGTGAATGGCCGCTGTGAGCGGCCTTTCACCACGTGATCGCGCCGTCCAATGACGGCGCGATCACATGTCAACAAGCCGGCGTTTCCGCCGGCTTTTCTCTCTCCTCTCCGCACCGATCGGTGCATTGTGAGAGGAGAGACGGGGGAGGAAAGACGTGTGCAGTGCTGTGGGCGATGTGTAATGCCCACAGCACTGCTAAATGACAGTTAGCAACCCCCACCATCCATCAATCACCCACCCAGCCATCCACCCCATCCATCCACACCCCCCATTCTTAGCCCATCCATGCTCAGCCACCCATCCATCAATCCATCCATCCTCACACAGCCATGCTCACCCATCCATCCATGCTCACCCATCCATCCATCCATGCTCACCCATCCATCCATCCATCCATGCTCACCCATCCATGCTCACCCACCCAACCGTACTCACCTAGCCATCCATCCATGCCTACCGATCCACTCATGCCAACCCACCCACTCG
>BLSH010353542.1:499056-515909 GCA_018402905.1 Glandirana rugosa | reverse complement strand
CATGGCAGTCGCATGATCATAAAGCCCACCACGCCTCTTAGCATCTGAAACCCCTAAAAGGCAGAGAGGTGCCTGCATCAAGGGGCTAAGTGCATGTTTTAAAATTTATTTTATGGCCTTTCCAGCCCACTTACCCAAAACTTGGACATTTACAGTACTTGGTGCTTATTGAGCTTAGTCATTTTGTACCATTGTATTATTGTCAGGGCTGGGCTCTCAGCCCTCCCTTCTCAGTGCTAAGGTTGCGTAGCTGCCAGTTATTTGCCAGCACTCATTCCACAGTGGCTCACCTTGTGATCATTTCCTGCTCGTTAGTCCAGCCCAGTGTTTTTCAACTCCAGTCCTCAAGGCGCCCCAACAGGTCATGTTTTCAGGCTTTCAATTATTTTGCACAGGTTATTTGATCAGTTTCATTGCCTTTTTACCGGAGGGAATACCTGAAAAAATGACCTGTTGGGGCGCTTTGAGGACTGGAGTTGAGAAACACTGGTCCAGCCTACAGCCAGCCCCTTCTGGCTGCTTAACCACTTGCTGACCGCCCGCTGCAGCGTGACGGCGGCAAGGTGGCTCGTTATCGCGAAATGCCGTCACAGGACGGCGGCCGTTAGATTAGATAGAGCGTAATCAGTGCATTTTTATAGCACTGATCGCTGTATAGATGCCAATGGTCCCAAAAAAGTGTCAAAATGGCCCGACATGTCCGCCGCAATATCGCTAAAAATTGCAGATCGCCGCCATTACTAGTAAAAAATAAAAACCCCAGAAATTAATTCTCATCATTCGTAAACGCGGCAACTTTTGCGCAAATCAATAAACGCCAATTGCAATTTTTTTTTTTTACCAAAAATATGAGATAGAATATAAATCGTCCAAAACCGGTGGAAAAAAATGTTTTTTTATATATTTTTTTGGACTTGTATTTTAGCAAAAAATAGGAAAATAGTTTTTTTTGCAAAATTGTCGCTCTTTTTTTTATATTGGTGATCAGAAATGACGCAGAGGGGATCAAATACCACCAAAAGAAAGCTCTATTTGTGGGAAAAAAAGAACACAAATTTTGTTTGGGTACAACGTTGCACGACCGCGCAATTGTCAGTCAAAGCGACGCAGTGCCGAATCGCAAGAAGTGCTCTGGTCCTAAAGTGTGAAATCCTTCCGGGGCTGAAGTGGTTAGACTGCCTGGTTCATTCCTTCTGTGCCTTCGCCTTGGTCAAACATATCTGGAGACTCTGCTGTGTTCCCATTGAAGACTTGACTGGCTGACGTCCCTTCTGGTTCCTGATCCTGTCTGCTGCCTCAGGCTGGCTTCCTGATTTACTGGCTTGTTCTGATTATCCACTTTGGCTACCGTACCCAGTACGCTGGCTATGTTTTGACTGTGTTTACTGATTTGAATCATTTTTGCCATTATATTGAAAGGTGTGATTTTTACTGCATTTTCTGTCTCCGTCTGATTTATAGTTTCTGACAGTAGGCGAAGGCCATGAATTAAGAAGATGCAGGCAATCCACCTTGTGGTAATATTTTTTTCAGATTGAATGAGCAGGACCACCGCTTGGATCAGTTTGCCATAGCGTCACAGACGCTCCTGATTCGCACTGCTCACCTGGATCCTCCCACTGTGGCTGTTCCAGTACAACCTGTGTTTGGTTCCGCTCCACTTCCCCAGCGATTTAGGGGCGATCCAGTTCAATGCAGAGGGTTTCTCAACCAGGTTGGGATATACTTTGAGGTGCTGCCCCAGGCGTTTCCCACAGACAGACAGGGAAGACAGAAGTAGGCTTCCTTATTTCTTTGCTTTCTGATAGAGCCTTGGCCTGGGCAAACCCTCTGTGGGAGATGCAAAGACCCATTGTTCTGAGTTACCCTGAGTTTGTGGCTTCCTTTAAAAGGGTATTTGACATTCCCGCATGCTCCACTTCTGCTGCCAAGAACCTCATGTCCATCAAACAGAGTACGATAACTGTTGCCGATTACGCCATTAAATTCCGTACTCTGGCAGCAGAGCTCGGAACAATGAGGCCCTTGTGGCTGCTTTTTCTCATGGTGTCTTGGGTAACATCAAAGATGAGCTAACAACCCGAGACATACCTGCAGATCTGGAGAAGTTGATCACCTTTGCCATTCTCATTGATTCCAGACTCCAAGAGAGACCTTCCTTTAAGGAGCGCTTGCGGAAATTTTCTGTACATTTGGCTCTGAGCTTTGCAGTCCCACCATTGCCTCCCTCAACTCCCATGCCTCCCGGTACCCAGTCCACCAGTGAAGTAGAATCCTTGCAGTTGGGCTTCACACATCTCTCTGCGGAAGAGAGGGCCTTTAGGAGGAGGGAGAGATTGTGTCTTTATTGTGGCCAGGCAGGTCACTTTTTGAAGTCTTGTCCTACCTGTCCGGGAAACGCTTGCACCTGAAGTCCTGTAGGTATAGACCTTAGGTGGCATTGTTAAGTCACCAGTCTCAAGTCACAAGCCTCTAGTTCCGGTTACCCTTTCTTGGTGTGAGTCATCCATCGATACACAGGCTCTAATCGATTCTGGGGCTGCAGGTCTGTTCATAGATAATGCCTTTGTGTCTAAGCAGTCAATTCCGCTGCAGCTTCATGCCACTCCACTTGCCATTGAGGCTATTGATGGGAGACCTCTACAGCCTTCCCATGTGACTCATGAGACTGCTCTGTTGACCATGGCCGTATGGGCTCTTCACCATGAGATAATCCAATTTCAGATAATTTCCTCACCTCATTACCCGGTGGTTATTGGTTATCATTGGTTACAGAGGCACAACCCCTCTTTTGGTTAAATTCATTCTGAGGTTCTTTCCTTGTTGCCACAATGCGTTAAAACATGTTTTCAGAAAGTGACTAAGGTCTTGTGCACCTCTTCACTCTCCTCCTTGCTAGAGGAGTACCGAAAATTTGGCGATGTCTTTGACAAAGGTCAAGCCGGTAGTTTGCCTCCACACTGGTCGTATGATTGCGGAATTGACTTTCAGATTTCCTCTATATAGACTTTCTGATTCCTCTATATAGATCTTTAGTGAGACCTCACTTAGAATACTGTGTCCAGTTCTGGAGACCACACTTACAAAAAGATATTGATAAAATAGAACGAGTTCAGAGATGGGTAACAAAAATGGTGAAAGGTCTGCGGATAAAACATATCAAGAGCGACTTCAGGAACTTAATATGTACAGTCTGGAGGAAAGAAGGGAGAGGGGAGACATGATTGAAACCTTTAAATACATCAAGGGGGTGAATAAGGTTCAGGAGGGCAGTCTTTTCAATATGAAACCAAAATCAAGAACACAGGGACATGACCTCAAACTAACTGGGGGGAAGTTCAAAAATAGTCTTAGAAAGTATTATTTTACTGAAAGGGTGGTTGATGATTGGAATAAACTACCAACAGAGGTTGTGAGACAGTCACCAGTAAATGGCTTCAAACATGCTTGGGATAAACATAAATCTATAGTCAGACAACAAGGTTAATGTAAAAAAAAAAAAATATAAAAAATAAAAAAAATAAATATAAAGGGGCAGACTCGATGGACTACTCAGTCTTTTTCTGCTGTCACTTTTCTATGTTTCTAATCTGGTGCCATGCACCCTTGTGGCTGGGTTTACCCTTTGTCTGTCTCGGAGGATAAAGCCATGGAGGACTATGTTGCCGACACACTTTCTCCAGCGTTCATCCGCAAATCCTCATCTCCTGCTGGTGCTAGCTTCTTCCTTGTGAAAAAGAAGATTACGGAATTATTTGACTACCTCAAGGGAGCAATGGTTTGGACAAAGATTTGAGAGTGGCATACAATCTCGTGAGGATCAAGGAGAGTGATGAATGGAAAGCTGCGTTTAATACCAGTACATTACAAATACCTCGTAATGCCCTTTGGTCTTTGCAACGCTCCTGCAGGTTTTCAGTGATTCATCAACGATGTCCTCCGAGATATGTTGCAGCAATGTGTGGTGGTTTATCGCTACGATATTCTCATATATTCTAACTCCCTAGAGAGCCACCACACAGATGTCTCCCATGTGCTTCAGAGGCTGAGAGATAATAACCTGTATTGTAATTTGGAAAAGTGCGAGTTCCATCGTGCACAGGCTAAATTTCTGGGTTATGTAATTTCTACTGGCGGTTTTTCGATGGACCCAGAGAAATTCTTTCGTAATTTCCGGAGTCCATTAAAGCCTTTGGGTCTCTCAAGGCTGCCTTTGTTTCAGCTCCTGTGCTGGCACATCCTGATCCTACGTTACCCTTCATTCTTGAGGATGATGTATCTGAGACTGGAATAGGCACCCTTCTGTCTCAATGTCCTACCTCTGAGAGTGTTATGCATGCTTGTGGCTACTTTTCTAAGTCTCCTGCGGAATGCAATTATGAGATTGGGGACAGAGAATTGTTAGCCTTCATTTTAACTCTTAAAGAATGGAGGCATCTGCTCGAAGATACCACTCTTGCCCGGTACTAAGAATGTAAGGGCCGATGCACTGTCGCGACAGCTTTCTTCTGCTTGCAAGAGAGTTGGTTCCTGCTCCTGTGATACCTCCCAATTGTATTCTGGCCACTGTTGGTACTTGTCTCAATTCACCTTTGGGTGACAGAATTCTTGCCCCCCAGATCCATTCTCCTGAGAAACTGCTGCTTTGTCCCTGAGAATCTCCGCACTGCTTTGGTAAAGACTTACCATTCTCCCAAGGAAGCTGGCCACCCAGGGAAGAATCGACTCATTTGGGCTATTTCTTAACAATTCTGGTGGCCTAGTCTCCACGCTGATGTAACCGCCTTCGTAGCCGCTTGTTCCATGTGTGCTCAGAGTAAGACACCACGACACCTTCCAGTGATCCTCCTACAACCCTTACCCAATAGAGAAAGGCCTTGGACCCAACTGTCTATGGATTTTATTGTGCAGTTACCCAACTCCCAGGGCAACACAGTGATTCTTATGGTGGTTGACTGTTTCACGAAAATGTCATTGTATTCCAGTTTGTCTCCAGGTTTTGGCGAGCCTTTTGTGCACAGTTGGGAATTCAGCTTTCCTTCTCATCTGTGTATCACCCACAGTCCAATGGGGCCACAGAACGAGCCAACCAAGCCTTGGAGCAGTTTCTACGTTGCTATATTTCTGACCACCATAACAACTGGTCAGACCTCTTACCTTGGGCGGAGTTTGCTCACAGTAGTGCCATCAATACCGCTTCCCAATTGTATCCGTTTATGGCGAATTATGGTTTCCAACCATCCATGTTGCCTGACTCATTTGTTGCTCAAAGAATTTCTGTGTTAGAGGAGCATCTCCGTGATCTTCGTTCCACTTGGGTGCAGGTCCAAGAGTCCTTGCAATGTGCCAGTGATAGGTACAGACTCCATGCTGACTGCAGACACCTACCTGCGCCTTCATACCAGGTTGGGGAGAGGGTCTGGCTATCATTTCGTAACCTACGATTCCATGTTCCCTCACTGAAACTGGCACCACTGTTTATTGGGCCTTTCCATATTCTCCATAGGATCAACCTAGTGGCTTTCACATTAGACCTTCCTTCTAACATGCGTGTTTTGAGTGTATTTCATGTCTCCTTATTAAAACCTTTGGTATCCAACCGCTTCACCACCTCGGTACCACGTCCTCGCCCGGTTCAGGTTGAGAACCATGAAGATTATGAGATACAATTGATCATTGACTCCCGTAGGTTCCGCGGGCTCATACAGTACCTGGTTCATTGGAAAGGGTATGGTTCCGGAGGAACGCTCTTGGGTCTCATCCTCGGACATTCTCCTCCATGCTTTCCATAGATGGTTTACCCTCAAATCTGGTGGCCCTCCTCGGGGAAGGGGCCGTTGAGTAGGGGGTACTGTTGCTGGGCTCTCAGCCCTCCCTTCTCAGTGCTCAGTTTGCTCAGCTGTCAGTTAATTGCCAGCACTCATTGTTCCACAGTGGCTCACCTGGTGATCATTTCCTGCTCGTCAGTCCAGCCTACAGCAGAGTCTCCAGATATGTTTGACCAAGGTGAAGGCACAGAAGGAATGAACCAGGCAGTTTAAATTGCCAGAAGGGGCTGCCTTCTGGCAATTTAAACTGCCTGGTTCATTCCTTCTGTGCCTTCACCTTGGTCAAACATATCTGGAGACTCTGCTGTGTTCCTGTTGAAGACTTGCCTGGTTGATGTCCTTTCTGGTTCCTGATCCTGTCTGCTGCCCCCAACTACACTGATATCTGACTTCCTGATTTAGTGGCTTGTTCTGACTATCCACTTGGGCTACCGTACCCTGGCTATGTTTTTACAACGTTTACTGATTTGTACCATTTTTACCATTTTACCATTTTATTAAAAGGTGTGATTTTTACTGCATTTTCTGTCTCCGTCTGATTCATGGTTTCTGACAATTATCTGAATAAATATAGTATAAGCTTTCATGTTCTTGCTCATAGACAGTAATAGGCATTTTTTTTAAATTCCTAGTGTACATTTTCTGCTGCTTTCCTGTACTCGGACGAGACACGTGTCACATACAAGTAAATGGATTCGCATTTTAATTTCCTAATTTGTCATTCTAAGATTTCAGTCAATTTGAACAATTTTTTACATATTCTGGGGAGAAGGAATTACAGGTGTACATTAATTTTTCATATAATTAAATAGTCTTTGTCCCTCAGGTATCATCATTTTTTGTGGATTTGCGCAATACTGTTTTCAGCTTTTTATGCTAATACTGTTTCCTTCTTGCACAAAGCACTTTACTATTTTTTCTTTACCAGTTTGATTGTAGCTGTATAAATACCTCAGAAATCAACAAGTGGAATAAGCATTTGCAAAATGAGAAAATGACAGTGTGACTGTAGTAGCGCATAGCACGTAATCAATAAAAGATCCACCAGCACTTAAGCCAGTGAGCCAGCAAAGGAACCTAATTAAAACCTGTTAAGAGCAGTCTCCAGCTTCCGTAAGAGAGTGTGGATTTTAGCATGCTGCAGCGCTTGCAAACTGGACCTATTTGAAACCTATTTCTCACATTTACATAAAAATAGAGGTCTCAGGTGCCTATATTTGTAAGAATATGTTGAAGCCATACTACCAAGTCAAGGAACCCTTGTAATGTTTGGTCTTACTCTAATCTAATGAGAGGACAGTATATCTGTATATAGATTTAAAATAAGCTTGCCTAAATTTTACACCATCCTCATAAAGCAAGATTATTCATGGTCCATGGTCCATAAAACATGTTTTAAATGTTTTAATTCTGCCCCTCAACAACACATATTCACCTTTCCTCCCCCATCAATCAATTCAGCCACATAAAATGAGAACGGAAAGCATTGTGTAAGCTCCAGATTGCTCTAGTCAGAGCTTACACAGGGCTGGAAACTTTATGCCACCTACTTGTGTCAGCACTCGGCCAATCACCAGGTACACTTCAGCACTGTCACATGAAAGGAAGAGGAATGGATCCCATGCTCCTCCATATCTAGATGTACCAGGAATTATTTTCTTTGCTGCTGGCTGCTTATACTGCAACTGTACTTGGTTGTTTGGACCAAGCTAGTCCAAATAAACTTTCTTTCACTAACACTTGGGTCCCTGTTAGCGCTGTATAAACTGTATGTAGCATCAGCTACATACAGTATGCATCGCTGTGTTCCAGCAGCAGGGCAGGGACTTCACATCTCATTCCTGGAACAAATTCAAGTCAGGATGAGCGCTGCTCATCATTATGTTTCATTAATGAATACAAGGAGGTGGAGATTGCAATGCTATGCGCTCACCTCTCCACCTCCCAATCAGAGGAAGCCCTTTATTCATTTATGAAATACAAGGCTTCCTGTAAATGGCTGGCCAGTACTTAGCCCAACTTGTTTTTGTTCTAGGAGCAGTTCTTCCCGCTGCTGGAACACAGCTCTGTATACTGTAGGTAGCTGATGCTACCTACAGTTTATACAGTGCTTAAAGGGATGCAAGCATTAGAGAAGGGAATCGTTTGTCTGGATCAGCTTGGTCCAAATGAATTATTTAAAATTATCTGAAAGCTGGAGTAAAGCCTTGTACACACAATGAGAATATTGGACGAATAACCATCTGGGTTTCTTTTTGCATGTTAGTCCCATATGGAAAATGAAGAGGTTTCCAAAATTTTCATATGACAGATTACATCTTTGGAAGTGATGTAATGTGTTGTAATGTATTATTTTGTTTCCGAGCATGCGCGGTCTTGGTCACTCAATTTCTTTCAGACGAATACTGTACTGATTAAAATGAAAAATGTTTGTTCTGGTATGGTATGAGAAACATTTTTGTGCTTGGTCCTTTGGTCGCATGAACTGTCGTGATCGGCTCTCGAATGCTGTGTACTAACAATCAGATTATCATACGATCGCTTTGAAAGTGGTATTTTTCCCCGATTTTTTTATCGTGTGTACTAGGCTTTAAAATATAACTGAATTTTAAAACAAAAGTGTATTGCCTCATCAGTTAAAGTGGAATTACAACTTACTTTTAGCTAACCTTAAAAGTGTCCACTCCCCCCTCCTAACACCTGCACTAACCTGTGTAAGAAAGATGTATATGCTTACCTATTTTCAGACTGCTCCAGTCCAATCACTTGATCCGACTCCCCTGTGTCAGCTAGCGCAGGGTCAGGGGGAGACAAGTGCCGACAATGATTGGGCTATTGAACCCTATGGGTGAAGTCACTACTTCAGGGGTTACTAGCTGTGTACCCTGGCTGACACAGGAGAGATCATATGACTGGACCAGAGTGGCCTGAAAATAGGTATAGTATAGTAGGGTATATAATAGTATATATATCTTTCTAACACAGATTAGCTACCAGAGGTGTTAGAAAGGGGTGGGGGGACAGTTTTAAGGCTAGTTAGAAGTAAGCTGAAATTCCACTTTACCGTGTTCACTGCATCTCCAGTAATGCAGCCTATGTGCATTGGCTCTTGCATCTCTAAATCCTACACCCAGGAGTGGAATCGTGAACCAGGATCAAATTGCTGTAAGCATAGGTTGTCATCATAAAGCCTTATTTTTTTTTTATTAGTATCCCTCTTTCTGAAGCCTTCAATATTGTGGTGCTGTCTGGTACTAGCGGCTTGACTGCAAGTGCAAAAAAAAAAGGGAAAACAAATAATGATTCCATCTCATCCCTAAAATCATAGTTTTGTAAAGAAAAAAAAATGAATATTTTAAACAAGTGGTATTAAGCATTGAAGCATTTTTCTTTTCTCAAATAATGAAAGTGATATAACACCCTACAGCCTGCCTCACACCCGGGGTTCCACTGTACTCACCTCAGTGGATGATGGATTCTCAGTGCCCACACAGCCAGTGCAGCAGTTCAGGGATTCCTGATCCCTCTTCTCCCCCTCCCCCCTTTCTTTCTGTAGGGCTTCTCGGATGGATCAGAACTATGTTTTATGATTGCACTGACCAATCAAAATCAATTTGATCCATTCTGGAAGCTTTGCAAAAAGAAAGGGTAGGGAAAAGCAGGAATTTTAAATCCCCAGACCACTGCACTGGCTGCGTAGGCACTGACAGCTCATCACCCGCGGAGGTAAGTACCACAGGGGCTGGGGTTGGGGAGACTGTGGGGGTGTTCACTTTTTAATTTGTCCTGAAAAGGGAACTTACACTTTATGATCCACTCACTGTAAGCAGGATAATTAGTGGAAGAGTCTGGTGTCACAGTAATGTTCAGAGACACTGAAAGATTGGGGCAAGTGTTATTGTCAATCTCATTTGCTTGCACCGCCATAGTACTGTATTAAGTGGATAAAACATTGTTGCACATTGACTATACTAGGCATAAAATATGTCATGGTCTAGGATCGGGCTCAGAGGCCAATAGCTGTAGCAGTGGAGAGGTTCATGAGAAGTCAGCAGGAAATATAACAGCAGATCCTCCTAGCAGGAGATGGGTCACCCGGGGTATAAGTATTAGCTGGTATTCACCAAAGCTCCTGATGGTGGAAATGGGTTTTGCTGTGTGCTAGTGCCAGGTCGCGATCCTCAGGATCGCCTCACCAAGAGGTGAGCAAGCTGGGTCCAGTAGCAGGTAGGAATCAAGCAGAAGCATCGTCACATTATATTGTTACAGTGATACTTCGGTTCACAAACGCTTCTGTTCATGAACAACTCGGTTCACGAACAGAAGAGTTCACAAAAATTTGCTTTGGTTCGCGAACTCTGCTTTGGTTCACGAACACGAGCCACGGCCATCTTTCCTGCTCTGACATGTTCATATTGGGAAGAGCAGTGCAAGATGAGAGTCTTAGGAGAACCAGTACACTCAGATAGGGGTTTCTGACTACCACGAGGGTGGACTCACTTGATTGGGAATCATGGAAAAACAGTTCATATGAATACTACAACTTTATCATGCCCTCAGTTGATCTTTTCCTGGATGAACAGTGCTGTTTTCTGGCCCCAAGATTGGTCATTTAAAATAGGGTTTGGGACTATTTCAAGCAAGGATTAAAGATGAGCTATATTTCTTTTTTTAGATGTACACATGAAAGAGGTCAGCGTAATGTAAAAGACTGTATGTAATATATGTTTAATATCCTTTTTTGTACATACTTTTCATAATTTTACTGTATATATCAACAAAAAAAAAGCTCAGAATGGATTAACCTGATTAACATTGAACCCTATGGGAAAAGTTGCCTCGGCTCACAACCAATTCGGTTCACAACCGGAGACATCCCAATATCGCTATACCCAAGAAAAAAGAAGAAAAATTTTGCAGACTTTACTGTTACACATAAGATGACACCTATAATTCATAACATTATATATTCCATTTTATTATTTTAAAAAACATATCTAAAACGTTTTTTATTGCATGGTAAACAATATGGTCTCACGGCTTCCAGTGAGATAATGATTGCATAATTACAATATATGCACAGATTACACAATTTATACTTTGTTTAGATCCCCTAGGTCAATGCGTTTCTCATATCTAGCTTCTTCAGGACCATCCAAGAATCCAAAGGAGAGATATTGAACTTAGCTAATAGAGAACAGCTTATTAACCATACAAATTCATAGATTTTTAGTATGTGTCTAAACATTATCAATATCCACCTAACAATGTGCATGGCTGTTGCTTGGGCAAAAAAGAGGGGAGGTAGCCAGAGGCGGAACACATTTCTGGCGCGGACACTGGGACAAGGAGGCCAATCCAGGCCCTCATAGCTAGCGGACCCCAACTAAGGATATTCAACTTAATACTATAGAAAAAGAGAACACGCCTTATTTTTAAAATACCTAAGAAGCCCCTTATCGCCAGTTCAGTATCACATAAGGGACTTACTAAAACACATAAAGGGATCAGAGATGGCCAAATTCTTAAATCTTTCAGTCAGCTATAAACCCATACAGTTGCATGGATAGTAATCTAGATTGACCATACAGACATATTCATCTTAGGCTTTTAAGTCTACTTAAATTGTACTAATATATTATTGGATTACCCACCTTCATGTTTTATAAGTCTATTAAAATTATATTAAGTCTCTAGAACAGGGGTCTCCAAACTTTCTAAACAAAAGGCCAGTTGGCTGTTGGGAGTACACAATATCCCATCGTTGGTGTCATGGGGAGGAATTGTGCCCTCTCATTGGGCTCCATTGTTGATGTCATTGGGAGAAGTGTGCCCCATTGTTGATGTCACAAATAGCAATTTTTCCCCATCATTGGTGTCATTGGAAGGAAATGTGCCCTTCATTGGTGTCGGTGAATGAAATATTGCCCCTAGAACCAGATAAAAACGAGCAAAGGGCCATATCCGACCCTAGGGCCACAGTTTGGAGACCACTGCTCTAGAACATCCAGCAATTCCCATATTGCAGAATAAGACAATCTCACATTTATATTTATCTAAAGCTGGAGGTAACCAGGGACTCTGAAAAACATAATAATTCTACCTAGTTATTGAGTTTTATAAATGATAATTTCATATCCTTTTATCTTACCTAGGTGCGTCCTTTTAAAAATAGTGTATTCTGTCTCTGCCTCACCCTTTTTTTGTCCAGCAACAGTCATGCACATTAGTAGGTGGATATTGATAGTGTTTAGACACATACCAAAAATGAATTGATTTGTATGTTCTCTATTAGCTAGGTTCAATATCTCTCCTTTGGATCCTTGAATGGTCCTGAAGAAACTAGATATGAGAAATGTGTTGACCTTGGGGACCTAAACAAAGTATAAGTTGTATAATCCCTGCGTATATATTGTAATTTTACAGTTATTATGTCATTGGAAATAGTGAGAAGATATTGTGAACCATGCAATAACAAACCTTTTTAGATATGGTTTTTAACAACATCAATACTGGGCACGAAAACCCCCTTCCTGTCCAGGCCATTTTTCAGCTTTCAGCGCTATCACACTTTGAATGACAATTACTCAGTCATGCAACACTGTACCCATATGAAATTTGCGTCCTTTTTTTCACACAAAAAATCTTTTGGTTGTATTTAATTACTAGGGTTTTTTTTTGTGCTATAAATAAAAAAGGATTGAACATTTTGTGGAAAAAAATGCCTTTTTCTTTGTTTCTGTCATAAAATTTTGCAAATTAGTAATTTTTCTTTTGGCCAAAGTTTATACTGCTACCTATCTTTGGTAAAAATAACCCAAATAAGTGTATATTATTTGGTCATTGTGTAAGTTATAGAGTCTACAAGCTATGGTGCCAATCATTGAAAATTGATAACACCTAATCACACCTGATATACTGACGGCCTATCTCACTTCTTGAGACCCTAACAAGCCAGGAAAGTACAAATACCCCCTAAATGACCCCTTTTTGGAAAGTAGACATTCCAAGGTATTTAGTATGAGGCATTTTTTTGAAGTTGTAATTTTTTCCCACAATTCTTTGACAATTTTCACAAAATTGTCATTGTAACAGGTTATTTCTCACACACCGCATATGCATACCACAAATTACACCCCAAAACACATTCTGCTACTCCTCCTGAGTATGACGATACCGCATGTCTGAGACTTTTTCACAACCTGGCCACATACAGAGGCTCAACATGCGGAACGCCGTCAGGTATTCTAGGGACATAAATTACACATCTAATGTTATGACGACCTATCACATTTTTGAAGGCCCTGGAACACCAGGACAATGGAATTGCCCACAAAACGACCCCATTCTGGAAAGCAAACACCCCAACGAATATTCTATGAGGCATAATGAGTCTTTTGAACGGTTCATTTTTTTCAAGTAGTTTTTGTATAATGTGGGGAAAAAATGAAAATGCATTTTTTTTACACAAAGTTGTCCATTTATAAGATATTTTCAACACATAGCATGTACATAGAAAAAATAACACCCCAAAATACATTCTACTACTCCCCCCCAAGTATGGCGATACCACATGTGTGAGACTTTTACAGGTGATAATTACTCATGGGTGTGACGGTCACTGACAGGTGATTGGCGATGGTCACTGATGGGTGACTGGCGGTGGTCACTGATGGGTGACGGGTGTCTGGCGGTGGTCACTGATGGGTGATGGGTGACTGGCAGTGGTCACTGATGGGTGACTGGCGGTGGTCACTGCTAAATGATGGGTGAATGATGGTGGTCACTGATGGGTGACGGGTCTCTGGTGGTGGTCAGTGATGGGTGATGGGTGTCTGGTGGTCACTGATGGGTGACAGGTGACTGGTGGTGGTCACTGATGGGTGACGGGTGACTGGTGGAGGTCACTGATGGGTGACTGGCGGTGCACACTGATGGGTGCCGGGTGTCTGGTGGTGGTCACTGATGGGTGACTGGTGGAGGTCACTGATGGGCGACGGGTGACTGGCGGTGGTCACTGATAGGTGATGGGTGACTGGTGGTGGTCACTGATGGGTGCCGGGTGTCTGGTGATGGTTACTGATGGGTGACTGGTGGTGGTCACTGATGGGTGACTGGCGGTGGTCACTGATGGGTGCCGCGTGTCTGGCGGTGGTCACTGATGGGTGTCTGGAGGTGGTCACTGATGGGTGACTGGTGTCTGGTGGTGATCACTAATGTGTGACAGGTGACTGGTGGTGGTCACAGATGCATGACAGGTGACTGGCGGTGGTCACTGATGGGTGACGGGTGACTGGCGGTGGTCACTGATAGGTGACGGGTAACTGGCGGTGGTCACTGATGGGTAACTGGCGGTGGTCAGTGACGGGTGAGTGGCAGTGGTCAGTGATGGGTGACTGGCGGTGGTCAGTGATGGGTGACATGCCACGGTCACTGATGGATGACATGCCACGGTCACTGACGGGTGACAGGTGCACTTTATGATGGCAATATGATGACAGGTACACTTTATGGGGCAGATGGGGTGACCGTTGGGTGACAGGTGCATTGGGGGGGGCAGGGTGGATGTGACAGGTGTGTTGGTACTATACAGATCAGTAACTCACTGATCCCAGCTCTTCTCTCCTCACACTAGAAGCAAGTGGTTAAAATAATAAAATGGAATGTAGAATTTTATGTGTCATATCATGTGTACCAGTAAAGTCTGCAAAGGTCAGTAACAAGTCTTAGCTGGATGGGATCAGACGTAAGCGTAGTAGATGAACAAGCCAAGGGTCAAAAACGAATGGCAGTGAAGATAAGGACTGCAGCAAGTATGCAAGGAGCAAGATACTGGCTGGAGAGATTATGACTTTGCTGATATAGCTTAGTTTTTCTTTTTTTTCCTCCTCGTGGCTGAACAGATCGGTAGGGGAGTATATGAAGATAAGCATATGAATCTGTGGTATTAAAGTGAACCTGCATGCGCAACTCCACAAATGCACTGAACAGAGTCAATATCCATGACACTGATATTTCATGCTTTTAAGTCTCAGGGGCCCTGGTGTTGAGATCGTTGATTTTTTTCCCAGCTCTATCAGCATACCTTGGCTGTTACAAGGAGATCTCACTTTTGTATCTCTTGTTTATCTTGTGTAAGGACTCATGCACACTTATGACAGGATGTTGTAAAAATAGGTGTATGAGCTGCAGTTTTACTATCCCCTTAACCCAACACAGTAGCGGGAGGGGGTCGTACACAAGCTGCAGCTGCAACGCTTTGCTTTATGGCTGTGGCAAGAGTTATACCCCCGTCAAGTTCAGGCAGCAGTACTACTGCCAAAACATGATGTATTCAAATGAATGGGGCCATGCCACAACCACATGCAATGCATATGGTTGCTCGTGTGGTGGTGCAAAATTTTCAGAGTTAAAACAGGCAGTGAGGAGGTGACTTACTGCCTCCCAACTGCCTATTAACAGCCCTCTGAAAAGCAGTCCACCGCAGATAACTTTTCAGCAGCAAGGGCTGCTGCTAGTGTAAACTAGTAATTACAGAAAGTGCAGCTGGAGTAGTGTGACTTCTGCTGCAGCAGGATAGAATAGCAGTGAACAACATCAAGTGGATTATATCACTTTAGTCATTTAGAGTAAAAATATGTTATTGAGTTTTGAATGCAGTGGAATCTACCAAAAACGGAACTATTACTTAGATGGATGTGCCCTTTTATGTCATGTTATATTTATATGTCTGCGTTTAGCATATGTTCTTTCTTTACTTGTTCTCAGAGAGTTGCCAGCATTGACTGTGCACCTGTCATGACTTGAAGACAATAAATAAATAATGTCATCTTATGTAGCTTGGTTAGATAGTGTTTTCTGCACAGAGTGATGGGCTTAGTGCTTTTTACAAACATCCATCATTGCAGAAGGAAGGTATCAAGCATACCATAAAGCCTATACATTAAAGCGGAGTTCCAGTCTCAAAAAAGTTTTTTTTTTTTTTGAAAAGTCAGCAGCTACAAGTGCTGTAGCTGCTTATTTTTAATAAGGGCACTTACCTGTGCAGGGAGACCATGATGTGGGCCCCCCCGAGGCCGATTCGTCCACCAGCTTGGGTGCAGGCGACGCCATTACAACTTAGGGAAACTGGCAGTGGAACCTTCAGGTTTCACAGCCGGTTTCCTACTGCACGTGCATGAGTCGGGCGGCGCTTTGTGAATGGCCACCTCGCCTTCTGGGACACACACAGGTGCCAGAAGGCAGTGGGGGGAGAAGGAGGAAGTGACGTACTTAGCCATGGCCCATAAAAGATATGAAAGAAAAAAAATATATATATATATATTGTGGCAGAGCGCTGCCCTGCCAGGGTTTAGAGAAGAGAGATGGCCCAGGATTCTCAACCTGGCTGGTTGAGGGGCTCCAGATGAGTTGCGTGTTTAAGAGGAAACTGGCTTTTCAGTTTCCTCAGTGTTTAAACTCCGTTAAGGGATCTGGAGCCCGGGGATCTCTTAGAGACCCGGGTGGGATGAGATCCCTAGTCCTGGGTCCAGCATTTGGCTTTACCCAGGACACTGATTGCTCAGTTGGGTGGGGGCCTGACAGGAGCAGTCAGGCCAAGGCGTCAGGCACACACACACTGGGAGACAGGCGGTCTCCGTGAGTCAAAGACTACAGGAGGCAGTCTGAGTGCCCACCTCTGCAAGGAAGCAGAGGTGACCCTCGATCGTGCAGTGGTCAATCGCTTATAGCCAGGAGAGCTATTGATCGCTTATAGCCAGGAGAGCTATTGATCACTTATAGCTTCGCTAACTGGTGACGTGCTAGCTCCCAGTGGAGACGAAGGAACGTCTCCACCCGTGAGTCTGACGGAGGACATCAGAAACTGAGTGCCTCTGGCGGACAGAGGGTCACACACACACGGACTGCGGAACCGGACTGACGAGGACAGTCCGGGGGTGGGTTGACTCGTTAGTCACAGGACCCATTTCGGTTTACGACCTGGGTCCTGATCCCTAGAGTAGGGTGGGCCCAGAGATTCTCTAG
>BLSH010353542.1:471216-481943 GCA_018402905.1 Glandirana rugosa | reverse complement strand
TGGGGCTGAAGTGGTTAAGTCATCCAAAAGATACGGAGGGTGTCTTCCATGCTCCTACTATAGGGATTTTTGCCGCCAGCAGAATAAAGTAGATGAAGCGTTTCAATGGGCGTGGCCACTCGGGAGGCAAGACATTAAGTAGAGCCAGGTGTGGTTGTTGTTCAATAGAAAGCCCAATCACTTTGCGGAAACACCCTATTCAAGAAAAGCCTAATTTTAGGGCATTCCCACCAGATATGTAACATGGAACCTCACAACATACAGCCTCGAAAGTGTTTAGAATACCTTTATAAGCGACTTGAAGCCTGGATGACCAAGATTCAGTCATTGTCACAATTGAGATCCTTCTTCCAGGCCAGCATGTATGTGGGGGTATGTATTTTTGTTGTTTGTTCAGGATAACTAAAGGAAAACAAACATTTTTATTGGTGCATTCCTAAAACAGAATCATGAATCCAAAAGGTTGCTCAAAATATCAGTCCATGTGCCCTACAGGACTATATAAGATTCTTTCCATTTCATAGAGTATATCCATCTAGTATACTATAGTACCAATCACATAGCACTAACTGTTATAATTTACGCTGTATACATGATAGGTTTCCTTTATTATACATTTACACCCTTTGCATGCCCATGCTTCCACCCCCTATGTCTGCACTCTTAATCTAAAAAAAAAATGCCTGGCTTGGTTCATCTTATTTGCTTCTCTATGGTTGTTTTCATGCTTCAGGGAGGAAAGTAAAAGATTTCACAGCGGCCTGGAGGAATTTCTGTCTTCGCTCACAGAAAGGCGCCATCAGAGGAGACAGCCCAACTTCACGATAGAAGCTATTGGATTTGAGTGCTGCATAGTCACTGCTCTCACCTACAAGAAGTCTGCAAGGTAAGTCTGTGAAGAAAAGACTAAAATAACCAAGGTTTAAAACATTCCCTCACCTGCTCACATATATAAGTACATGCTGCATATTGTTTATAAGAGATCACAAAGTAAATACCTTTTTTTTTTTACTCTTCCTCCGAGCGGTCATGTGATAGCACAGCTTTATGTTCCCTGTATCAATAAGCGGCTCCACAATGTGGCTGAAATTCACAAAGCTGTGACATCACCTGCCAGCTTCCATGTTGTCGGCATTTCCTCCCACCAGCCATAGCAGCCATGCATTGGCATAGGGGAGCCAGTGCCGTGTGATCACTTGATCGATCCAAAGTAGATTAACCACTTGCTGCCCAGCTATTTACTTAAACGGATGGATGGCACACTCCTGAGGATTGGCTGATGCTTTAAAATGTCGATATAAAGTGTGTGAGAGGGAAAAAAGCTTCATGTATATCAGTAGAGTGCCAGCAGTATTAGAAACCGTGTACCAAACTAGCTCTTGGAGGAGTCCTGCTTGTGCCAAACTTCTTCCATTTGAGAATTATGGAGGCCACTGTGCTCCTGGGAACCTTCAGCGCACCAACATTTTTTTCGTAGCCTTCACCAGATTTGTGCCTTGCAATAATCCTGTCTCTGAGCTCTGCAGGTGGTTCCTTTGACCTCATAGCTTTTGCTCTGATACAGTATGCATTGTCAGCTGTGAGGCCTTTTATAGAGAAGGTGTGTGCCTTTTCAAATCATGTCCAATCAATGTACGTAATTTACCACAGGTGGACTCCAATAAAGGTGTAGAAACATCTCAGCAACAATCAAGAGAATGGGAGGCACCTGAGCTAAATTTCAAGTGTTGTTGCAAAGGGTCTGAATACCTATGCCATTTCATTTTTTCCTTTTTCTTTTACAAAAGTATTTTATTTGTAGAAAAAAATAAATTCAACAGGTTGGTTTGACATTGTGATGGCTACAGCAAGTGTAACATAATAGAAAAGATGCCAGTAGAGGGACACAATAAGAATGATACATATTTCTCCAATACAAAATAAATTGTTGTCTTGAGTCCATGATGAGGAGCGCTTAATGCTTCAAACTATTCCGTATGTTGAACTAAAACCTGGCGGCCCAGAGTAACAAAAAAAAAAAAAAAAGGTGGGTTCATATGTACATAGGTGAACTGTATACAAGTTTCAAAATGTCAATCACTGCAGCCATCTTCACCAAGCCCACACCAGGTGTGATATAAAGACAATTATACATAAAGAGAAAAGTATTCGAAAAGAAGCTGAGAATAAGAGGGAGAGACTAGAAAAAGAGAAAGAAGGGGAGGAGTCCAACGGGGGGGGGATGTATGGCATCAGCAGAAGACCACTAAATTGAAAGAAGTAAATAATTGAATCTAGAAGGTTGGTTGTATGTTATCCATGGCTGCCAGAACCTGAGGATATTATTGTGAGTATCTGAGGCCAGAGCCACCAGCTTCTCACTGATCATGATGTCATTCATGCGGTTTTTAACTGCTTCAAAGCTAAGCACAGGGGTTTTCCATGCTCTCGCAATGGTCAACTTAGTTGCAGTGAAAAAGTGCAGAGCCAATTGGCGCTGTTGACAAAGCAGATCTGGAATTGTTGTACAAAGAAGGGCCTCATAGGGGTCCCTTTTAAGATTGATATGAAACATGTTACGAAGAAGGGTATAAATCCTGACCCATAGTCTACATACCTTAGGACATGTCCACCAAATATGGGCCATAGTTCCTTCCTGTGAGCAACCCCGAAAACAAAGAGGGGAATAGGATGGAATGAAGCGAGCTAATCTGGCTGGTGTATAATACCATCTATAGAACACCTTGTAGGCATTCTCCAATATGAGAACGTTCTTGGAGCTTTTAGAAAGGGCTATTGTCATGATCTGTCAGTCCTCTGGATCTAATTGTCTTCCCAGTTTTTCCTTTTTCATACATTTGCAAACATTACTAAAATTATGTTTTCACCTTGTCATTATGGGGTACTGAGTGTAGATGAAATAAAATGAATTTAAACAACTGTATTATCACTCTGCAACATAACAAAATTAATAGAAATGAAGAGGGTCTGAATACTATATGAATGCACTGTATATAAAATGCATTTGGGTACATTGGGGGAGGGGGGGGGTTAACACGCTGGTCCTCAAGTGTCTAAAAAAAAAAACAGAAAACAATTTTCATTGAGATTGTTTACAAGCATGCAGCATGCATACAAGGTGAGTGAAAGCAGTGTTTTAAACCTTGGTCATTCTAGCCTTTTGTTCTACTTTAAAGGGAAGTGATATCCTGTGATTGTAGTGACCATATATTTTGAGTTATTATTGAAATGCTATTCCTAGTGTTTTTTCTTCTGAATTTGCAATTTTTTACTGGTATACTGTAACATATGTAATTTTGTTAATGGTGTGCATTATCTACTAGAGAGCGCTCTATATTTGACTCTTTGCCATTTAAATTCCCTTCTTTATAACTGCTGAGATCATCTACTTATCATCAACTTAATTCAGACCTTTACCCCCTAAAAATGTGCATGTAGCTCTACAAGCTTAATAGCAAACATATTGCATTTATATGTTTAAATAACAATATTTTGCTAAAAATATATGTACCTTTCTTAAACTACTGGGCTTTCTGAGGCACTAGAAACATGGCCCCGAGTGGGCCATGCCAGCAGTGCCTTCCAGGAAGTTCTCCTCATCTGTGAGGGGGGAAAAAGAGGTCATTTTCGAGAGATCTTGCAAGATTTTGGGAAAGGGCCTTTTTTTTCTTTTGCAAAGAGATTGCTATGTTACCATGACTTGAGCAATGTAAGTAGTGTAAACATTGGCAGCATATAAACAATAACACATTGTGCCAGATCTCATTCAGTGCACGTGCAAGATCTGGCACCAACATCATCGGTGGGTTGGCAAAAAGAACAAAAGGAAGAAGAAGCTGTCTACCAATGTATTTTTTAACAATGGCAGTGCATTGGCATTAGAGACAAGTAGAGTAAAGCAGCATAAATGTTCGTGACTTTTTTGTTTTCATATGTTTGTTTTAATAATGCTGGCAGTTTACTGAGGGATGGAGGGAGGGGGAAGGTCCGCTTTATGGAGTGCAAAGCAGAAAAGCAAAACAAATGTGTAGCGCAGCTTTTACATATTTAATTACAACTATATATGAAAACATTTTTTTTAATATTAACGCACTGTGGTGAGTCAAAGCCAAAATTTGTAATATGGGATTAGAACTGAATATAAACAAGATGAAGATCATGAACACAGAAAATGACAACAATTTTGAGACTGATGGCGATAGAATAAAAGCTGTAAAGCATTTTAATCTCCTGTGCTCTTTCATGAACAAGCAATTAGTAGTAACAAAATACTCCACAGAATTGCACTTGGTAGCCACACAATGAAGACTCTCAACAAAGTATTCAAAGGTAAAGAAATTACACATAAAATGAAGATCAGCCGCATCCTTTCACCCATTTCCTCAGATCTGAGATTTGCTACTGTAGAAGAATTTTATGTGTGCCTTGGACAGCCCGTAGAACTAACAGATCAATTTCGAAAGAGATCAAACTAGTTATGTCACAAGAAGACCAAAGTGACAACTGTCCTATTTTGGTCACACTGTCAGAAGAGAGAGATCACTGATCCCAAGAAGGAAATGTTTGAGAAGATCGAAGGGAACAAGGTGAAGAGAGAGACCAGCTACTAGATGGTTGGACACATTGGAGTTGTTTTACTAATACTGGAAAGGGCAAAATCTTGTGTACCTGTGCATGGTAGTCAATAAAAAAACAAAAGAAAAAATCTGGAAGCTGATTGTTTTTTTATGCAGAGCTGCACCAGGTTTTTCACTCTCCAGTTTTAGTAAATCAACCCCATTGGCTACAGCTGTGGGGATGACACTGGAAAACCTTTCCAGACTAGCACATAATAGACTTTAGATAGATAGATAGAATTAGATCTCTCATTCAAGTCATTAGGACTTGAATCTGAGTTGACAGCACTTAACTATGGGGTTGATTTACTAAAGGCAAATAGACTGTGCACTTTGCAAGTGCAGTTGCCCCTGGGCTTAGTAAATGAAGTGAAGCTTCACATTGCAAAGAATACCCAATCACATGCGGCTTCTGTCCGTTCTCACTGTGCAGCAGCAGCGGGGGGAGAGAGGGGGAGGGAGGCGGAGGGGCCGCGAGCAGGGAGAAAAAGCCCTGTTCAGTGCGGAACACATCTCCATGTTAGATGCATTCCCATTGAACTTAATAGGCTGGGAATTCGTACCGCATTGCACAGAAAACGCACACGTTTTCTGTGCAAAGCGGAGTGCGAATGCACCGCACCTATGTGAACCTGACATCCAATTTGCATAGGTATGAACTCAGCCTAAGACTCTGCCAAAAAATAACTAAGCTAGCGCACACATCCTCCAACAGAGTCCATTGTATGGAACCGACTCACTGGTGCCCCTGCTGGAGGGGGTGTGGCTTGAAAGGGACCTTTTTGCACATATCGTGGGACTGCCCATTAATAAAACCATTCAGGATGGAGATCTGCAGCAAAATTTGTCAAATTACACAGCATTTTTTTACCAGGTGACCCTTAGAGAGGCAGAGGAATAGAGATATAGATGTAATGATGAATTAAAAAAAAAATCTATGGTCAGTGAGTGACACATGAATCGAGTTTGCATCCTCTGACATGTTTAACCACTTCCCGACCGCCGTATGTAGAATGACGGCCGGGAAGTGGTTCAGTTATCCTGACTGGACGTCATATGACGTCCTCAGGATAACAAGCAGCCGCGCGCCAGGGGGGGGCACGCATCGCGGCGATCGGTGATGTGGGAGGTCAGTCTGACCCCTGCAATACTGATCTCGGTAAAGTGCTTCCATCCGAAGCACTTTACCATGTGATGAGCCGTGACCAATCACGATTGGTCACAGTGTAACACAGGAAAGCCGTTTATCGGCTTTCCTGTACTCAGATCTGCAGACCTGAGGAGTGGAGAGCCGATCGGCTGCTCTCCTGACAGGGAGGGTTTGTGCTGATGATTTATCAGCACAGCCCCCCCTCGGATCGCCACACTAGACCACCAGGGAGCCTGCCCAGGGACCACCAGCAATGTCCCCACCCAGGACCACCAGAGAGCCGACCAGGGACTACCAGGGAGCCGATCTGGACCACCAGGGAGACCACCCTAGACCACCAGGTAAGGGGCACAGTGCCCAATATGAATGGCACTTAGTGCCACCTTCAGATGCCACCCTAGACCACCAGGGAATGGGCCCCTTTCTGTACATATGCCCACCAGTGCCCCTATCAGTGTGTACCAGTGCCCCTATCAGTGCATACCAGTGCCACCTACTAGTGCCACCTATCAGTGCCCAGTGCCGCCTATGAGTGCCAATCAGTGCCGTCTATGAGTGCCCATCAGTGCCGCTTATCAGTGTCCGTCAGTGCTGCATATCAGTGCCCATCAGTGTTTCATATCTGTGCCCGTCAGTGCTGCTTATCAGTGCCGCCTAACAGTGCTCATCATTGCTGCATATAAGTGCCACCTCATCAGTGCCAATCAGTACTGCCAGATCAGTGCCCGTCAGTGTAGCCTCAGTGATGGAGAAAATGTACTTATTTACAAAGTTTTGTGACAGAAATAGAGAATTTTTTTTTTCAAAATTTTCGGTCTTTTTTTGTTTATAGCGCAAAAAATAAAAACCGCAGAGGTGATCAAATACCACCAAAAGAAAGCTCTATTTGTGGGAACAAAATGATAAAAACTTTGATCGAGTACAGTGTCGCACGACCGCGCAATTCTCATTCAAAACGCAACAGCACTGAAAGCTGAAAATTGGTCTGGTAGGAAAGTGTTCTAAGTGCATAGTATTGAAGTGGTTACACATTTGTTTATTTAGAGTTGTAGTTGGTTTCAGCTCAGTGATCGTTTACAGTAAGTTTACAACTGACAATGTTTCGTATTTGGGGGGTTTTTTGTAGGTTTTTACATTTGCTGGTTTGACTTAAGTGAGAGCTGCAACAGCCATCATGAACAGGGATGGTGCTCTTAAAAATGATAGTACAATTTTGTAATAACTTCAAAGAGAAAGTTTCTTTGGCGCATGCCTTTACAGATCTGCATTCAAAATGTGAGTCCAGTCAAAGTAAATGAAGGGAGCAATTGATATATGACAGCTGGAAAATCCTGCCCAGTATCTGAGTTCCAGTGATCTCATAATCTTCTGCTTGACTATATATCAAACAGGTATGGCATTTCTACTTCTGTTGGATTCTGAATTTATAGCTGAGCTTCTGGCAAACAGATCAATACACAGGTGAAATATGGGAGCTATTTTATCTGCCAATGGATTTGTATTTCTGCCCATCCGATGCTTAGATTTACACAACCCAAACAGACTAAAAGCTCTGGAGATCCAGCTATTCTTTAATGCAGTTGAGTAGTTAGAATTGTTAATGTCCCTCCCCAGAACCTGTTACTGTACAGTGAAGGAGCAGCAGCAGACAGATGTGCTCATCTCTCTGTCACTCTGCTCTCTCCTCCTATCAGCATGCTCCTTGTTAGCAAATAAGCACTGCAGCATTCCTAAATGGCTGCCAGTCCTGCTCCTCACCCTCTGTCCGAACTCTGTTGTATAGGGGATTGCAAGTGGCTGATATTAAGTCAATTTCAGGTACTTACACTAATTCCTTACACTTACACAGGTATTTACATTGTCTGCCTCTTAGGCTGATCATCTGCAGTTAATTGCTGCATGAGCAAATATATGCGAACGACTGTGAATAGCTGTAGGTGCTGTAAGACAGTCATGCACAATTAATCGCAGTGAACCCCACTGAGTCTTCTGCGGGTAATCACAAACAACCCCACTTGCAAGGGTGGATAGGGCCTAAAACGTGAAACACTTTTCTTTTTCTTTTTTTTTTTCGAGAATTCTTTATTTAACCACTTCAGGCCCGGAAGGATTTCCCACGTTGGGACCAGAGCACTTTTTGCGATTCTGCACTGCATCGCTTTAATTGACAATTGCGTGGTCGTGCGACGTTGTACCCAAACAAAATTTGCATCCTTTTTTCCCACAAATTGAGCTTTCTTTTGGTGGTATCCGATCACCTCTGCGTCATTTCTGATCACTGCTATGAACAAAAAAGCGACAAATTTTGCAAAAAAAAAAAACAATATTTCTTACTTTTTGCTAAAATACATATCCAAAAAAAATATAAAAAAAAGGATTTATTCATCGGCTTTGGCCGATTTATATTCTTCCTCATATTTTTGGAAAAAAAAAAACGCAATCTGCATTTATTGATTGGTTTGCACAAAAGTTCCAGCGTTTACAAACCATGAGAATTAATTTCTGGCGTTTTTAATTTTTTTTTTTTTTTACTAGTAATGGCGACGATCTGCGATTTTTATTGGGACTGTGATATTGGGTCGGACATTTTTGACAGTTTTTTGGGACCAATGACATTTATACAGCGATCAGAAATTTAAATATCCACTGATAACCTGCAGGGGGTGATCTAGGGGTAACTGTGTTCCCTAGGCATGTTCTAACTGTGAGGGGGCTGGACTACCAGGGGCATAAGAGTTCTAACTGATCCCAGTAACAGGGATCAATAGATCTCTTACATGCCCACTGACAGAGCAGGGAACCACCGTG
Organism: Glandirana rugosa; assembly: GCA_018402905.1. Classification (NCBI taxonomy): domain Eukaryota; kingdom Metazoa; phylum Chordata; class Amphibia; order Anura; family Ranidae; genus Glandirana; species Glandirana rugosa. The sequence goes on along the minus strand of BLSH010353542.1, from coordinate 473,369 downwards.
TTTACATCTGCGGTTCTCCGTTCTTCCTCTCTGCTAGGCAATCAAAGCTCGCCGGCGGAGATCGAGTCCACCCGATCTGCGGCCACACTCCTGCAGAGTGTGGCGGGCCCCCGTTTATAAACGGTGATTCATGGGACAGTGCCACATTGCAGCAGTAAATCTACGCGAGCCGGTCGGGAACCGGTTAACACTTCTCAGAAAAGATATCTGTTACAAGCTCTATCCAAGCCCAGCACAATAACGATAGGTACAGTAGGAAATCCAATAGCAGTAACAATCAGTTTTCGAATAAGAGTCTTAGAACATTTCAATGAGAAGGTATTATCACTACAAAAAGTATACAATGAGAACAGCAAAAAACTTTGCCATTCAAAAAACAGATTAGAAGAGCATCTAATCATAAATTTACCATTGACCTTGCAAAACATATATTTCAGAGTCGTAGGAATATCATAGTGTACTTGCTTGGGAAGAAAGAAATGTTGGCATCAGTTTACAGCAGAAGGGGGGTATAAGGCAGGTAAAGAGGCAGGTAAGGCCAGGGATGTCACTTCCTGCAGTTACACAGTATGGAGGTAGGTTCAAAACATTATACAACAAGAGCGGGACAGCGTTCCCTGATCACAAGACATTGTATGTATGAATCAGTAGTTATGAAGTACCACCAAAGCCTCCATGTCTCTGAATTTTTATCTGGAATTGTGCAGGGTAGAGGTGAGGTCTTCCATGAATAGGATGTCGTTTTTCTTGGAGTACTGTAAGGTTCTGGTTAGTGGTTGTGTCTGTTTCCACAGAAGAGGAATGCAGGCATTAGCCACGTTTAAGAGATGAATAGTGAGGGAAGCTTTGCACTTCGAAGTGGGTCTCTCCGTTAGGTTGAAAAGATAGGAAGCAGGATTCCGACTCAAGTCAACAAAAGTCAGGGTGGAGATTCTATAGACCCTGGTAAAAATCATAAAATTCCAAAGCCGTTTCAGGGGAGGTGGTAAACGTAACCCTGTGTTTAGAAACTAGGTGGGAAATGAAAGTATTCATTCTAGGGTCACATAGTGCTTAGGCAAATAAAGATCCAGGCTTGTTTAAAAACTCATAGATGGTCCACTGTGCCCAGGCCAATCTTTGTTTGGTCTTGTGGAATAATAGACTATTCAATTCCTTCCGTGCCTTAATCAGTTCTGAGTAAGTGGGGAAAGCTAAAATCTGTTTGTGTACAGTTTTGAGCTTGCAGATGCGAGCCAATGGATTGTCATGCAATTGGGATTTCTTTGTTTCTGTCTGGCTCCTACAGTGGGTATAGAAAAGAAACACCCCCCTTTAAAATAATCATATTTTGTTGCTTTACGGACTGAAATGCAGACAGACACAGTTTGTTTTATCCAGCTGTATTTAATCAGTGCAACTTATAACATCCAAGTGAAAGATATAACACCAACATGTAAAAAAAAATCTAAATAGAATCACTGAGTTGGAATAAGGATCACCCCCTTATGTCAGTATTTTGTTTAACCACACTTTGCTTTAATTACAGCCTTTAGTCTGTTGGGATATGTCTCTACTAAATTTGCACATCTAAACTTTGTAATATCTGCCCACTCTTCTTTGCAGAACTGCTCAAGTTCAGTTACATTTGATGGTGACTGTGGACTGCAGTCTTCAGGTCATTCCACAGATTTTTAATGGGGTTTAAGTCTGGGCTCTGACTAGGCCATGCAAGGACATTAAGCTTTTTCTCCTTCAACCACTGTCTGGTCATGTTTGCTGTGTACTTTGGGTCATTGTGATGTTGGAAGAAACATAGAAATATAGAAAAGTGACGGCAGAAAAAGACTGAGTAGTCCATCGAGTCTGCCCCTTTTTATTTTTATTTATTTATTTTTTTTTTTGTATTTTTTTTTTACATTAACCTTGTTGTGTGACTATAGATTTATGTTTATCCCAAGCATGTTTGAAGCCATTTACTGGTGACTGTGACACAACCTCTGTTGGTAGTTTATTCCAATCATCAACCACCCTTTCAGTAAAATAATACTTTCTAAGATTAGTTTTGAACTTCCCCCCAGTTAGTTTGAGGTCATGTCTGTGCCCCTGTACTGGAGTTTGATTGACCCCCCTTCAAGTTTTGATTAGAATCTTTCATAATAAAATGACTTTCC
>BLSH010353542.1:456495-466790 GCA_018402905.1 Glandirana rugosa | reverse complement strand
AACAAGAAGATGACTTCTCCTTTTAGGAGCCTTAGCCACAACTCTTGCCTGGTGAGCAGCCTCAGATAAAACAATTACTTTTGGAATAGCATTTTTTTTCTCAAGCTCCTCCATGTGCAGAGAAGGGTTGCCAATCTCACAAGCAGCTATGTTTGCAGCCTTTGTATCTGCTTCCAAAACAAATGAGAGCTGCAAAATACTCACCATGCCTCTTAACAAATACCTCAGGGTGTCTACTTTCCAAAATTGGGTCATTTGTGGGGGGTTTGTGCTACATTGACATTTCAGGGCCTCCGAAACCATGATAGGTAGTGAGGGGTAAAATCACCATTTTATGCCCTTAGAAAGCCTGAAGGCAGTGATTGGTTTTTGGGGTCCCGTACGCGGATAGGCTCCCAAAAAGTCTCACACATGGGGTATCCCCGTACTCAGAAGAAGAAGCAGAATGCATTTTTGGGTGTAATTCCACATATACCCATGTCATGTGTGAGCAATATATCATTTCAGCGACAACTTTGTGTCATTTTTTTTTTTTGTCATTTTTCAATCACTTGTGACAAAAAAAAATATTCCATGGACTCAACATGCCTCTCAGCAAATAGCTTGGGGTGTCTACTTTCCAAGATGGGGTAATTTGGGGGAGTTTTGAACTGTCCTGGCATTTTATGCACATCACCCACTCTTCTAACCACTTGAACCACCAAATCTTTTCTGACACTTTTTGTTTACATGAAAAAATACTTTTTTTTTTGCTAGAAAACTACTTTGAACCCCCAAATATTATATGTTTTTTTAAAGCAGAGGCCCTACAGATTAAAACAGTGGGTGTTACAATTTTTTCCCACAAAGTATTTGCGCATCGATTTTTCAAACTTAATTTTTGTGGAAAAAAACACATTTTTGAATTTTAATGCACGAAAACACACTATATTGCCCAAATATTTGGTGAAATATAAAAGATGATCTCATGCCTAGTGCATAGACATCAAACATGACATGCTTTAAAAATTGCGCACACCCGCAAAGCGGCGACAAACTATATACATTTTTAAAAGCCTTTACAGATTACCACTTTAGATCTGCAGAGGAGGTCTACTGCTAGAATTGCTGCTCACAATCTGACGTTCGTGGTGATACCTCACATGCATGGAGAAATTGCTGTTTACATACGACAAGAGACTGAAGCTTGCGTTCACCTTTGCACGTGTACATGGGGGGGGGACAGGGGTGCATTTTTTTTTTAATTATTCGTTTTGCTTTTATTTTATTTTTACTCTGTCCCTTTCATCTTTTTTTTTATCATATTTATTTTTATCACAGGGATTTTAAATACCCCCTATGATAAAAATCGGTAGTGTCGCATATTTTTTTTTTCTTAAATTTGGGGTCTACTAGACTCTAGATCTTTCCCTAGACCTTAAAGCATCTGACCACACCAATATCGGTGTGCTAAGATGCTTTCCTAAATTCCCAATGTCGCTGTTTATATCCGGCAAAACCGAAGTCACAAATTGCTCATAGCCTCCGGTTTCTTAGGTCATAAAGATGATTGGAGCCATTCGATCAGCTCTATGGACAGCTAGCGGAACCACCGGCTGCATTCTCACGTTCTCCGGTGGGACAGGAGAGCCTGAGAAGACCAGCAACATACTAGTATATCGCTGGTCCTTGTTGGGCATATGTTGTAAGGTTCTTTTTTTTTCATGCAGCCTGTGAGTTAAATGAAAAAAAAAGAATCAATCAGTGGGTGTGCCCACCATTAGAAAACCGCCCTTCATCCATCCACTTCTAATGGTGGGCATAGTCCATATATACCTGAGCATAGGGGCAACCCGTCCCAATTTCCACCCCTGCCCCTATGTTCCCGTATATATGCTCTTTTTTTTAACTGTGGTGGTGAAATCACTTCCAACAGCGCTGGAGTCACTGCTTTATGTATGGGGTGAGCAAATGCTTTTGCTGTCACCATTAATAAATCAGTGCTGCAGCAGAATGGCGTACCTGAAAAGGAATAAACAATTAATAAAACACAGTTGAAAAATGTTGGGGTGGAGTGCCTCCCCTAGAGCAGAAAATGGGACTTTATTGGTACTGAATCAACCCTCTCTGAATGATCAGACATGCACAGGTGTGATCTAAAATACACAAAATGTATTTAAACATTTAAAACATGGAATAACCCATCTAGAGGTAATAGCAAAACAGTACATATAGACGAGAATATCGGACACATAAAACATGACCCATAGGGTTTGGATGCCCCCAGTCGGTAATGTGGAGGTATGGCTCTGATGACTGGACGGCAGGTGTTTGAGGATATAGGATACGTTTTTCCAACGCGTTTCGCCTGTTGTGGCTTCCTCAGGGGAAAATGGACAGAGACCCAGTGTGGGTATGTGTATCCTTGGTGTGTGGAAATAGGGAGAAACACTCCATGCGGTGAAGCAGCATGCCCTCAGAGTCTTGGATAAATCTCACAAGTTAAAAGAAACAGAGCTGCCAAGTTAGCAGCATATCCAGACCAAAAAAGTAGATCTAGATTTGACTGAATATGATCCAGGTTTCCCAGAATTTGTCTAAAGCAGTGCGCCAGTAGAGGGCCGTATGCCTAGAATTGATGCACTGGGTTCGGGGGATGGTACGTTGCTTAAATGCGGTATCCGAGGATACAGGGATGGTACTTAAACAGTCCAGCCAAAGATCTCCTAGGGTATGGAAGTCATAGCAGAATCCTTAAACCAATGCGGCGTAATGTCAAGATCAAAAAAATATATATACCTTAGATGAAAAATTGGCATAGGGGCACATCACACCAAACAGCATTCAGTGATCATATTCAGTCAAATCTATATCTACTTTTTTGGTCCGGATATGCTGCTAACTTGGCAGCTCTGTTTCTTTTAACTTGTGAGATTTATCCAAGACTCTGAGGGCATGCTACTTCACCGCATGGTGTGTTTCTCCCTATTTCCACACATCAAGGATACACATACCCACACTGGGTCTCTGTCCATTTTACCCTGAGGAAGCCACAACAGGCGAAACGCGTTGGAAAAACGTATCCTATATCCTCAAACACCTGCCGTCCAGTTGTCAGAGCCATACCTCCACATTACCGACTGGGGGCATCCAAACCCTATGGGTCATGTTTTATGTGTCTGATATTCTCGTCTATATGTACTGTTTTGCTATTACCTCTAGATGGGTTATTCCATGTTTTAAATGTTTAAATACATTTTGTGTATTTTAGATCACACCTGTGCATGTCTGATCATTCAGAGAGGGTTGATTCAGTACCAATAAAGTCCCATTTTCTGCTCTAGGGGAGGCACTCCACCCCAACATTTTTCAATTTTATCACCAGGGATGTGGTACTGGCCATAGGCAGTGGCTGATACATTTTTTGTATGTTTCTTTCCAATTAATAAAACACAGTAACATAAAAAAACATACCTGCTAAGAAGAAAAAAATATAAAACACATTAACAAGAAAACATTACAGGTAAGCAGCAACCTTAAAAAATTACATATCTACAAAGAAAACATGATAAAAAACAGTAACAAAACATTCAAGGTATGCATAAAAAATATTAACAATAGAAAGAGAACAATAGAGAGAGATTAGAAAGAAAACAAGAGAGAGAGAAAAAAAGAAACGTACAACTGTTTTGGGCTTTTTTTTATTTTATTTTTTTAGTTTTTTTAACATATTTTAAATTTTTTTGTTGTTTTAAAAAATTTTTGTTTTTTTTTGGTACGCCTTTTTTTTTTTTTTAAACTAAACTAACTAGTTCCAGGTTTGGGTCTATCAAAATGCACTGGCATCTTTGGAGACCCTATGTAAGTGTGCCTATCACTGTGTCTGCTGTACCCTACGCTAATAATCCACTAATGTATGGTAATGTTCAAAACATTCTGTGATGCAGAGACCAGGCTGGTCAGGACAAGAGGGACAATAAGTGCGGGTGTCAGTCTCCTATATCTGCGTTGTCTGCAGACACAACATCTCTTTTGGGGTGTTCTTTGGCCTGGGGTACCACGGAGGACTTGTGGAAAGTGCCTCCCATGCAGCCGGGTAACTGCATTCAAATTGTGAAGTTGGGGTGCAGCACCATCTGGAAACAGAAGGCTGTGATGATCTCTTCCTGGAAATTAAGGAAGGATCCTGGCTATCCTGACACTCTTTGCTGAACACACTGAGCTTTCAGCAAAGCCAATTGAAATAAGTATACAGACACTTTTTTGTACCAGCGTCTGGCCTTACGGGCAATTAGGTATGGTGCCAATAACTGGTCGTTAAGGTCCACCCCTCCTATATTTAGGTTATAATCGTGGACACAGAGGGGTTTCTCCAAAACACCAGTCGCCGTAGGAAGTTGGACAGTCGTATCTGCATGAAGGGAGGTCAGAACAAAAACATTCCGACTGTCCCTCCACTTCATCGCGAGCAAATTATTACACTTCAAGCAGGCTCTCTCCCCCTGTCTAAGACGGGAATCTACAAGCCGTTGGGGGAAGCCCCGGTGATTAGGTCGCACGGTGCCAATGGGCCAATTTGGTGATCAAACAACTTGCTAAAAAGTGGCACGCTTGTGTAATAATTGTCCACGTACAAGTGGTACCCCTTTCCGAATAAGGGTGACACCAAGTCCCACACAATCTTGCCAGCGCTCCCTATGTAGTCTGGGCATCCTTCCAGCTTTAAATAACTATCTTTGCCCTCATAAACCATACAACTCTATGTATGGCCTGTGGCTCCGTCACAGAGCTTATACATCTTGACCCTGTATCTGGTACGCTTGCTGGGGATGAACTGTCAGGACCAATTAGAAGGGCCAGGCCAAATATCATGGGCCTGGCCCTGTAGACTGACCAGTCCTCTATGGAATTCGATAGTAGTGCCCACGCCATGAGCGCAGGAGACCGCAGCCGCCGTCACCTGACAGCGTTTCGCAATAACCAGTGATTTTTAACATGATCATTGTGCAAGTTTTTTACAATAAAAGTCGCTACGGTATAACGCTATGAGTATCCCATGCTTTTTATGTTATATGGATGGGAGCTGGAGGATATAAACAGCAATCTGCTTCTGAAGATTAGAAACTTCATACTACTTTGGCGTGGCAGCTAGAGCATGATGAATGCCTAGCATATAACTCTGGTAAGGATCCATTGCATAGGGGATATTGGACACCTGCATGTACACGTGGTGCTGTGGTGGTAGTGAATATCTTAACAAACTGTTTCACTTGCGGATGATTGAAACCCAGGATGGACAATACACGGTGAAGATAGTCACTCTACATGTGGTGCTTTATCATATACATACCAGAAAGGACACAGCGTGTGGCATACCTTTGCATTGTGCAGTATAATAAGGACTTTTTTTTAGCGCTACTTATGCAGTTTCCTTATACATGCATGTGTTGTAAATACATACATAGTTAGTCTGGTAATGGGTGGCCAGCTTCTCTCCTCCCCTCTCTGTCCTGCTGTTTTCTCACTCATAGTCCATGCTGCTCCTTCCTCTTCCCGCCCACACACTCACAGCTCCTCTCCACTCAATCAGTCTGCAGAATGAGCAGTTCTGTCAGGGCTCCAGTAGCCGGATCTATAAGCAAAGCATCGGGAAGTGCGGCTAGGGGAGTCTGTATCCTTCCACAGAGAGAAACAAGTCCCTTGTAACTAGGGCTGTTTCTATCCACACAATGACAAATATGTGAGGACAGGTGAAATGTTGATACATGTTACAGGTGCTAGACACTGACTAAGCTTTTATAGGGGTGTTGGAAGAGTTTTTTGGAGTGCCTTGGTGTCCGGGTGTCAGTCAGTGAGAAAACTGGGCATATGATGTAAAAACTGGACTGTCCGGGTGAATCCCGTACAGGTGGCAACCCTACTTTCTTCTATCCTTAACCTTTTTCTTTGTAGTCTGATGTTTACTACTGAAACGCTGGTGTGCATAAAACTGCAGAGGTCAGCGTGGTCTGGCTAACACGCCATATTAAAACAAACATCTTGTGTATACATTATTGTGCTTTGCATGATACCACTTATGCTATTTTGACTCTGAAAATAGCACAAGTGGAAGATTGCTATTTCTTTGCTTTTTTTTCCTCATTCAAGTCTTGGACCATCTGCTCTGTTTTAATGATCCTCTCTGGAAGATGATGCCAATTCCCTCTGTCAGTCAAGACACTCAGTTTTCGTTGATCTTTTGCTGTTCCACTTCATCTCATTTATGTTAATACATTTCCCTACAGCACCTTAAGGTCTATTCATCAATGTCATGTTTAGACAATTAGCAGATTTTTGGAGGTTTTGTATGGTAGCTTCATATCTGTCTGTTTGTTAAGCCAGTATTCACACAAAGCCTTGCACACAGAGTTATCTTTTTGTAGTTGACACAACAAAATCTGTCAGTGGCAATTATGACGCTGGCTTATTTATCAGTTACAAGAGGGAACCTTCTCACCTATCCCTCTAAGCAGTGGGGTTTGGAAATCTTAAAACACAGCAGATTATATGCATTGAATTTAACCTTGCGTTGAACTCCTGGTTTCATTTTTATGGGCTGGGATGTTACTCAGAATTAATAATACAGTATGTGGACAAAAATTATTATAGAACTAATATATCATCATTTGCAATGAGTTTAAAAATGCATTTCAATCTAAAATGAAACATTTTCATGACATAGCCTACCTACTGATTGGCTCTAATTTTCATCAAGGCAATAACCTTGAGTAGTTGCATACCCTGATAACTTATGTTTTAATGACCCTGAAGCTGGGCAATGAAAGTAATTATGACTGTGTGTTTTTAGCTTTGATCCCTGGTCTTTGTAGGTCTCAGGAAGCAGCTTTCTATTTTGGCTGTTGTCTAAGCTTTTAGGCCTCATTTACATGGGCGTACTGTTCCATACACCTTTGTGAGGTGCCACCTTCAGACGCCCCGGGATGCACAGGTGTTTCATGTAATGACATGCAGACAGCCTGTTAAAATCAATGACAGGCAGCTGGCTGCATGGACCCTCCATGCACATCCCAGAGTGCACATCCCTGTGCGTCCGATGCATCGACCAAGACACAACCAGACTGCATACTGATTCGTGCATCAAACCCACACAGATGTGCTCTCTGAGATACATGTAAAGGTCCTTGCTGCCAACTGCCTATCATTAATTTCAACAGGCTGCCCACACGCACCTGAATGGAACACCTGCGCATTCCAGGTAGCTGAAGACAGCCCTTGCACAAGTGTACAGGTTGGTACACCCATGTGAATGAGGCCTTAAACACACTGAACATTTCTAAGATTCCCAATGTGATTGTTTGCTTTCATTTTGTTATATATAATCTGGTATCTCGGTAAGTTTTCTCATTTTGTAACTTGGTAAAAGGCAAGCAAACCTGACAGCCTTTCGTGAAATTCAAGTATAACTAAAGGCAAAACTTTTTTTTAGTTTTGGTTAGAGTGGCGATGGATTAGAATTCATGTCAGTTTTTATTGCTGCCTGTGTCCCTGTTAGGGAGATTCACCCTCTCTATTTGTCCTGTTTACCATTACCCAGAAAAGTAATAGGGGGAAAATCTTCCAATGGGGCACTAATTCTGGTGACCTGGGGGTCCCAAGGAATTCCTTTAATTTGCAGGGATTTGCTATCACTTTTTGTTTGGCTATGGGACAGGAAGTGAAGGGAACCCCCCACAATGGCACTGTATTACATTCTTTCCCGGGTATGCTGGCCAGGGACACCAAGAGGTAGACCTGGAAGTGACATCAAACACTTTCTGGGTCAGCAACAAGGAGGGGAGGAGATCGAACATGTGCCTGTTCTCTGCTCCCTCCCCTCTACCCAGTGGCATCCCCCATGTCAGTTAGCAAGAGGAGCCTAGAATACATAGCGGGGACGCGCCGTTACCAGGGTTGCAAGGAAGCAATCGGGTGGAAGTGCAGCCCCTCCAATGCTTCCATCTGACAGGCAGGAGTCTGCTTGTCAGACCAGGAATGTGTGTAAAACCTTCCGCTTTCAGGTCCGTACAATGTACAGACCTGGCAGCAAAAGGGTTAACAGTCAAACACAATCTCCTACGCTCAAGTAGTGATGTGATGGCTGTGGTTTCCAATAAGTGCACAGGCCTTGCTGCCCTACAAGGGTTAGGGGACTCCCAATGGCAATACTGTAAAAGAAAAAAGAGGGCGCACCAGCCTTGCGCATTACCCAAGTGGATTTATTGATTAAAAGGAAAAGAAATATTCTCACAAACAAACGAATGTAAAAAGCATATCGATGTCCACAATGAACAAGCAGCAACCAGGTCACCAGGAGTGTGTTCGGCACACTGGAGGACCTTCTGGATGGCTGTCGCGTTTCAAGGGGAGATTCCCTCTTCTTCAGAGCCAATCCTTACTGCTGCATGGACACATTAATTATAGCAAATTAATCACATCACATGTACTACAAGACCCCTCCCATCCATGGGTGGAGATGGGAGTGGTCCACAGTCGAACCACCCCCTAGTGCATGGAAGCTTATGACTGATGATGGTGACAACAACAATAGTCACAATAATCACAATAATGTAATTGCTAATGGTGTCAAAGCACAATCACATATCCATAGCATCTGATGTGCCAGGTTACTCGACCACATAACTAAGACGATAGCAGCTGAACATCTGCAAACGCTGGAAAGCAAACCACCCACACATGCATAGCAATCATATAAAATGCAGAAAAATATATATAAATCAATTAATTGGTAGAAAAATATATACAGTTGTGCTCATAAGTTTACATACCCTGGCAAAATTTATGATTTCTTGGCCATTTTTCAGAGAATATGAATGATAACACAAAAACATTTCTTTCACTCATGGTTAGTGTTTGGCTGAAGTCATTTATTGTGAATCAACTGTGTTTACTCTTTTTAAATCAAAATGACAATAGAAACGACCCAAATGACCCGGATCAAAAGTTTACATACCCTGGTGATTTTGGCCTGATAACATGCACACAAGTTGACACAAAGGGGTTTGAATGACTATTAAAGGTAACCTCCTCACCTGTGATCTGTTTGCTTGTAATTAGTGTGTGTGTATAAAAGGTCAATGAGTTTCTGGACTCCTGACAGACCCTTGCATCTTGCATCCAGTGCTGCACTGACGTTTCTGGATTCTGAGTCATGGGGAAAGCAAAAGAATTGTCAAAGGATCTGCGGGAAAAGGTAGTTGAACTGTATAAAACAGGAAAGGGATCTAAAAAGATATCCAAGGAATTGATCATGCCAATCAGCAGTTTTCAAACTCTTATCAAGAAGTAGAAAATGAGGGGTTCTATTGAAATCAAACCACGGTCAGGTAGACCAACTAAAATTTCAGCCACAAGTGCCAGGAAAATTGTTTGTGATGCAAAGAAAAACCCACAAATAACTTTGGGTGAAATACAGGACTCTCTGAAAACATGTGGTGTGGCTGTTTCAAGATGCACAATAAGGAGGCACTTGAAGAAAGATGGGCTGCATGGTTCAGTCGCCAGAAGAAAGCCATTACTACGCAAATGCCACAAAGTATCCCGCTTACAGCACAGAGACAAGCCTCAAACCTTCTGGCACAAAGTCATTTGGAGGGATGATACCAAAATTGATCTTTTTGGCCACAGCCATAAACGTTACATTTGAAGAGGAGTCAACAAGGCCTGAGAAACACAAAGGTGGATCGCTGATGTTGTGGGGTTGTGTGAGCTACAAAGGCACAGGGAATTTGGTCAAAATCGATGGCAAGATGAATGCAGTATGTTATAAAAAAAATACTGGAGGAACATTTGCATTCATTAGCCAGGAAGCTGCGCATGGGATGTACTTGGATATTCCAACATGACAATGATCCAAAACACAAGGCCAAGTCGACCTGTCATTGGCTTCAGCAAAATAAAGTGAAGGTTCTGGAGTGGCCATCTCAGTCTCCTGAGGAGGTCATAAAAAAAATATTGTATGACGTAAGTAGAACGGTAGCTAAAACTGGTTTAAGGGACACGGAAACATCGAGTGTGTTGGGGTGTTGTAGTCGCTAGGTGGAAACACAAAGAGTCCGGAACAACTGAGGAGAAGTTTACATTGCAAATACCGACACCGGTTTTTCTAGTTAAAACCATAGTAGGGAGGTTTACTGAAACACGGTCTTCCAAACTCCGAACAGAGACACGACATTCGCCCTATGAAACACCGTAAACGCATCATTACCGAAAGAAGACCGCTGACTTGGTACGTCGGGTAGAAAGAAGTTCACGGAGGA
>BLSH010353542.1:345972-369579 GCA_018402905.1 Glandirana rugosa | reverse complement strand
TGTTCTTATCTTTATTTTAGTCTCTTTCTGGCATTTATCATATAAGACTATTATATATGAGAAGTCCGTATGTCTTATAGGTATTATGTCAGTTTTTTTACTACTCAAATGTATACACCCGGAAATGACGCTTTCTAGGGTCATGAGTGACATTGAGGCTTGGTTTAACATCTACCTATCATGAATTGTCTTAGTCCCAGGTCACCCTTTTTGGCCAATCAGAATTTCTATTGTTTAAATCCAGACTGAGGTTTGATACTTAGAGGGTTGACCCGGAAGGGAGGGCTCAATCATGGTAGTAATTGATTAATTAATTATGGTATATATATAGCGCAATGATGAACAGTAGACCCATGCCCCAGTTGAAGTCCTATCGGACGAAACGCGTCGGGTGAGGAGGGTCTACTCCGGCTCATTGCGCTTGTTTTTAGACGTTGGAATTCCATGTGAAGCTTCTTTTATCCTTTATGCATGTAAGTGCGATTTTACCTTAATAAAATTTTTTGGTCAAACAATATCACACCATGCGAGATTCCTTTCTTCCCCTATGAGGCACTGCCATTCCGAGTGTTTATACTTTCTCTGGACACCTTGGATGTATGGCTATTCCCCTGGAGGTGGAGGTTTCCTGTGGATTGGGTTTGCCTGACTAGAGCTCCAGAGCTGGTGGAAAGATCTCATCCTTGGAATGTATCCATGGTTTAAGGCGTTTCTCCAGAGTATATCTGGTAAGGGTATTTATTTATTCCCAATATTGGACTTACTACAAGCTGAGGAAGCGTGTCTTATTATTGAACCCTGGATCTTGACCATTAGGACTATATACATACCAGTGTGAACTATCTGGGCTAGTTTCAATTAATTTGCTGACAATTCATTTGATTATATTTAATCGGCGCTGCACTTTTTGTTCTTTAATTATCACAGGTGTCCGAGATTGTTTTCAGTGATCAAAAGAGTCCTGAGACACATTGTCATCCATGAGTTAAACTGAAAAAACAAAATATTTAATCTTTGTGACACAGAAATATAATTTGCATAATAATTTGGAACAGGGTGTACATACTTCAATAGCACATATACCCACATGTTTAAATCCACAGTGCCCAGTCCACTTGTGCTAATCTTCCCCCTATTCGGAGTAGTCAACCCACCAGTTGCAATTACAAATGTTTAGGCATTTGCATGTTTATTTCTTTTGTTTTTATTGATATGACACAAAAAAGTAGAGAGAAAAAATGCAAAATCTGACAAGTTCCATGCAAAACTCCAAAAATGGACTGGACAAAATTATTGGCACCCTCAATTTAATATTTGGTAGCACACACCTTGGAAAAAATAATTGAAATCAATTGCTTCATTTAGCCATCAATGAGTTTCATGTCTCTCTTCTGGAATTTTGGACCACTCTTCTTTCGCCAACTGTTCCAGATCTCTCAGCACTGCTGTTTTGAAATCTCTCCACAGGTGCTCTATGGAAATTAGATCTGGACTCATTGCTGGCCAGTTCAGTACTCTCCAGCGCTTTGTCTTAAACCATTTCTCTGTGCTTGTTGACAAGTGCTTTGGGTCATTGTCCTGCTGTAAGACCCATGACCTCTGACGGAGACCCAACTTTCTGACACTGGGTCCTACATGCACCCCAGAATTCTTTAGTAGTCTTCAGATTTCATAATGCCATGTACACGGTCAAGACGTCCAGTGCCTGAATCACCAAAGCAACCCCAAAACATAAGTGAACCTCCACCATGTTTGAGTGTAGGGACTGTATTTTTTATTGAGGCCTCATTTCTTTTTATGAAAACAGTTTTACCAAAAAGCTGTAATTTTGTTTGGCCTGTCCACAGCACATTCTCCCAAAAGAAATTTGGCTTCCTCAGGTACGTTTTGGCAAACTCTTCGATCAATTTTTCAGAAAGAGAAAAAGGGAGATTAGCTACAGTGCCATGGGCTGTAAACCTCTTGACAATGTTGCGCACAGTGGACACAGGAACTCTAAGATCTCTGGAGATGGACTTGTAACTTTGAGATTGTCCATGCTTTTCGACAATTTTTGTTCTTGACTCCTCAGGCAATTCTTTGCTGCTCTTTCTCTTCTCCATGCGCCATGTGGCACACTGACACACAAGAGAAAGGTTTTTACTATTTTAACTGGTTGCCGGTGTGATTTCTATATTGTCAGCACCTGTTAATTGATACAGGTGAGTTTAATTACAAATCACAGCAGCATCACAAACTTGGAATGCAATTATTTCTTACAATTTTGAGAAGGTGCCAATAATTTTGTCCAGTCCATTTTTGGAGTTTTGTGTGGAATGTGTCGGATTTGTTTTTTTTTGTTTCTCCACTTTTTTGTGTCATTCCAATACAAACAAAATATACATGAGAATGTCTAAACCTTTGTAAATGCAACATTTTTTTTGGGTGAAGTGGTGCATTATCTGACAGAAATGCAGGGGTGCCAATATTTTTGGCCATGACTGTATATGTTGTTAAAACTGAAATTATAACGTGATATAATATGAATTCATTTTTATCTGCTTAACCACTTCAGCCCCGGAAAGATTTCCCACTGTAGGACCAGAGCACTTTTTGCGATTCGGCACTGCGTCGCTTTAACTGACAATTGCACAGTCGTGTGACCTTGTACCCAAACAAAATTTGCGTCCTTTTTTCCCACAAATAGAGCTTTCTTGTGGTGGTATTTGATCACCTCTGCATCATTTCTGATCACCGCTATAAACAAAAAAGGAGCGACAATTTTGCAAAAAAAAACAATATTTCTTACTTTTTGCTAAAATACAAATCCAAAAAAACTAATTTATTCATCGATTTTGGCCGATTTATATTCTTCCTCATATTTTTGGTAAAAAATACTGTAGCAGTAAATGTACATGAGCCAGTCAGGAACCAGTTAAAGCTCATCTTCAGGGTGATAAATGATAAAAATAATAAAATACTCTTCCTTACATGCCACTAATCTATATTTTCTATTTTTAAAAAAAGGAACTTAAAATACTCCAATCCTTAGACCCCTTTTACTCCGTTTTCAGGCGCTTTAGCGCTAAAAGTAGGGCCTGTAAAGCGCCTGAAAACTACCTCCCCTGCAGCCCCAATGTGAAAGGCAGAGTGCTTTCACACTGGGGCGGAATGCTTGCAGGACGGGAAAAAAAAGTCCTGGAAGCAGTATCTTTGGGGAGGTGCGGGAGCAGTGTATATGCCCCTGCCATTGAAATGAATGGCCAGCGCTTCCAAAGCGCCGCAACACTGGCGCTTTTAACCCCTTCTGGGGGGTTAAAAGCGTCTCCATAGCGGTGGCAAAGCACAGCTTAAACAACGGTAAAGCGCCGCTAAAACTAGAGGCGCTTTACCGCTTACAGACCCGCCGCCCCAGTGTGAAAGGGATCTAAGATAACCCCTTGATTGTGTGACACACTGGTGTATAGTATAAGTATAGTACAGTATAGTATACTTGAAATGATTGTAGTGAACAAAATGCGTAATAAAGTATTGACCATTGAATATTATGCACATTTCTTCACTAAACACAATAAAGTAGATGGCGGATGGGGGTACTCCTGCCTACCTGCTGATCCCACTAAGCCTCCCACTGCTCCTTTGGGCTCCAGTGAGGTCCATTTACACTCCATGCTGCATTCCTGTATCCTAGTGTGTGCACATTATCTTCTTGGGATAGCTCTGCCCCTGCTTAGTAGGGCATACATATGTTTCCTGATTGGTCCATGCTCATTTACGGGAACTCAAAGCCATTACCACGATTGCCCATTGTATTTTTAAATGCACATGGCTGTGAGTTTTTCTAGGGTTCTTGGAATATCTTCACTGCTATTCCTGCGTGTTGCCAAACCACATATGATTCTCCACACTCTTTATTAGTCATGTATTTGAAGCATGCCTTCTGGATCGACTGGTTACAAACACTGACTATGATTCTATCTTACTCGTTTTATTCTCTGGCTAGTTTGACCATTGCTTGTATTATGATTACTCTGTGTTTAACCACTTGGCATAGGTTAGCTCACCCTGTTCTGAAATTTTTTTCCATCCATTAGACTCCTGAACACCTGTCGTTTAATGGCTACCCTTTACCAGGTTTTCAATCCTCTTGATATGTACCTTAGTCCCAGACCACGTTGTTTCCAAAAAGGACATCGACCATACGTCTGTGATGCTACTGGTAAACCATCCTGCTCTAAGATTCCTGTATTATCTGCTAAACCAAGCTATCAGATTTAATCACTGCTTATCGGAGTGCAAACATGAACTGTTATGATGTGGCCAGCCCAGACCGACCCTCAGATCCACTACATCCATGTGAAGGGGTTGAGCCACAAAGAGCCCAAGATCTGCTGGACATGCATGCTTGTTTGATGCAGCAGCTTCTGTTTTCATTAGGCGTATTTATGGTTTCTTTGTGGCACAAGCTTCTAGAGTAAGGACGAGTTTACACCTTCACAATAGACATTATGAGCTAGTTACTGCCACAGGGGCCGCAAATGCCTACAATTTGTCTCACACCCTAGGTCAGTCTGACTCGGTCATGACTGGCACCTTTCTTTAGGAGGGTAAGGACATAGCAGAGGTTGTGGGCTAGGGGATGAGGCAGAGGATTACAACTGTTCAAACTCAAAGGACTCTGCTCGGAAGGAGGCTACATACGCCACTATTTCCCCCACACTGTTCCCTGGCACTGTTTCTGTCCTCATGGATGAGGTACGTTCCTATCTGAATTTGGAGCTTCCGGCATCCTCTAGGCTGCAGATCACCAGTATGAGGTCTAAGAAGGCACCAAAGATTTCAAAGCTTTTTCCCAGGCACTCTATTGTAGAGGAAGTCTTGTAAAGGTTTACCTTCCCCTCAAATGTTTCAGGCTTTTGCAAACAGGGGGCAGTTTCCTCTGTGGATGTCATGTACCTGATCCGAGGCTGAGATGCCGAGAGGGGCTTCCCTTGTGGCTGAACGCAGCGTACCTCTGGAGTGGGACAGAGGGTACAGTGCACAAAGAAGCACGGGTTACCGGAGTAGATGGATGAAGCATGCAGGATGGCTTGACAGCTGGAAACAGCAGTAATACCCCTGAAGACCAGTGAGACAAGGCAACGGAACGGCCACCAGGCAGGTGGTCAGCAAGGTTTCTATGGATAAGCACATGCAGGGCAGGAACAGTTCCGATTGCAGGCTGCCAATCAGGTGCAGGTAGGAAGGAGAAGGCAGATCCGTAAGCCAGGCCAAGGGTCATACACCAGCAATCAGGAAGGTAGCAAAGTCCGTTAAGCAAGCCAAAGGTCATAAACTGGAAATCAGGCAGGAAGAAGTCCAGGAGCAAGCCAAGGGTCAACAGAGGAGAGAGCAAAGGGAAGTCCAAGAGCCAAGCCGGGTCACAACAGGAATCAAGCAGAATCACAGGAATGCAAGGTCAGGAACTCAGGAGAGCTGAAGACGATCCAGCAGTTAAGGGGCAGAATAAGCAGCCTTTTATAGTGCCCCAAGGGATCCTATTGGACGCTGCGTACAGTCTATTGCGCCTGTACGTGTACCGTCTCGTCCCGTTGCGTGTGCGCATGTGCATCTGCGATTTCCGACCAAACTAGCTGTCTTCTCCGGATGGCTCCTATGGAAGGCTTGTATCAACTGTGGGGCATGTATATTACCAGATGGTTCCCAAGAATTATCTTCTGGGGGATACCCCTTCCATTTAATGAGGTACTGCACCTGTCTACCCCTTTTCCTACAGTCCAAGATGGCTTCGACTTCGAATTCCGGTTCTCCTTTGACCAGTACTGGTGGTGGAGGCTGCTTATCTCTTCCTGAAAAAGGACTGGGAATCACTGGTTTCAACAGAGAGGCATGAAAGACCGGGTGGAACTTGTAGGAATTAGGTGGTGCAAGCTCGAAGGCCACTGGGTTGATCATCCTTTTCACTTCAAAAGGCCCAATGAATTTAGGCCCAAGTTTCCGTAAGGGACATGTCAGCCGGAGGTTCAAAGTGGATAACCACACTTTATCCCCTGCCTTGAACGCAGGGTTGTCTCTTCTTCCCTTGTCATAATTCCTTCTGTACAGACTTTGGGCTTGTTGCATGCCCTCCTGAAGCCGACGGTAATTGGTCTGGATGAATCCAATACGGTCCTGTACTGCAGGCACTGATGCTTCAGGGATTACGTTGGGCAGAAAGGAAGGGTAACACCCATAATTAGCCCAGAATGGAGATTGGTTCGTGGCTGTATGTACAGAGTTATGATAGGCAAATTCTGCGCAAGGAAGTAGCAAGACCCAATCATCCTGAGAAAAGGTACAGAAACAACGGAGGTATTGTTCCAAAGTCTGATTTGTTCTTTCTGTCTGACCGTTGCTCTGTTGATGGTAAGCAGAGGAGAGGCATACTTCAATGGACAAGATCTTGCATAAATACTTCCAGAATCTGGAGGTAAATTGGACACCTCGATCAGACAAAATATTATTAGGTATTCCATGGAGTCTGATGATCTCTTTGATAAAGATATTAGCTGTGTCCAAAGCAGATGGTGTGCCAAGCATGGGCAGGAAATGTGCCATCTTTGAGAGGCGATCCACCACTACCAAGATAGTGGTGAACCCTTCCGAGGGAGGTAGTTCCACAATAAAGTCCATGGAGATCTCTTTCCAAGGTTGGTCGGGAATAGGCAGTGGTCTTAACAGACCCCAGGACTTGGAGTTAGACCCCTTGCTCCGCTGACACACCGTACAGGAGTTGATGTACGTTTTACAGTCCTGCCTTATTTTAGGCCACCAAAAAGAGCGTTGTATGAACTCAAGAGTCTTTTGGGTACCAAAGTGACCTGCCAGCTTGTGATCATGAAAGGTACGGAGGACTTGCAGTCTGACCTGCTGGGGAACAAAGATCTTAACCTGCAACCATAGTAGCCCCTCCTGTTTCCTTAAAGATGACACGTCCGGTTCTGTACACTGATCAGAGGTTTGCTTGATGGCCGTCTTTAGATCTGGTTGAATAAGCAAGAAGTTTTGTGCTGACAAGATTGTTTCGGGTTCTGTAACTTCGGGAGTTTCTGGAAACATTCTGGACAGGGCGTCCGCTTTGCCATTCTTAGATCCTGGTCTGTAAGAAATGTGGAAGTTGAACCTGGAGAAAAATAGCGCCCAACGGGCTTGTCGGGGCCTCAAACGCTTGGCAGTCCCGAGGTACTCCAGGTTCTTGTGGTCTGTGAAGATCATGATGGGAAGACTGCCCCCCTCCAGTAAGTACCTCCATTCCTCCAGAGCAAACTTGATAGGTAACAACTCTTGATCTCCTACATCATAGTTTTTCTCAGAGGAGTTCATCTTACGAGATGCAAAGGCTATAGGATGAAGGAGAGCTTTAGGTCCCTGACGCTGAGACAATATTGCACCTGTTGCTACTTCAGAGGCGTCAACCTCTAAAATGAAGGGAAGTGCAGGGTCTGGGTGTTGTAGTACAGGAGCTGCGATGAACAAGCCCTTGAGTTTGTCAAAAGCATTCTGGGCATCTGGAGACCACTGGAAACGTCCTTGCTTGTGCGTCAATTGTGTGATTGGCGCAATGATGGCCGAGAACCCTTTCACAAATCGCTGGTAGAAATTGGCGAAGCCGATGAATCTCTGAACCCCTTTCTTATCAGAAGGAGCTGGCCATTCCAGGATCGCTTTCACCTTTTGAGGGTCCATTGCTATCCCCCCAGTGGAGATCACAAAGCCCAGAAACTGTATGGTGGTCTTTTTAAAATCGCATCTCTCCGCTTTAACATATGGCCTGTTAGTCGGAGACAAGCGAGGCTGGAAACAGTAGTCTGAAGAAAAAGTAATTTCTTTATTGATCCAATTCACTTGGGGATGGTGGGCGTGTAGCCACGGGAGTCCCAAGATGATGGGAAACATGGGGGAGCAGATTAAATCAAAATGGAGATACTCTCGATGAGTCTGTGGTGGTGAGGATAGGCTGAGTCTCCTGCGTAACTGGCCCGGAGCAGGGTAGAGAGCCGTTGGCCAGATGTATCTGCAGGCTGTTCTTCTTATTCTGAAGGGATAAACAGAGTCTCTTGGCCAGGGCCCCATCCAGAAAGCAGCTGCAGGCTCCAGAATCAGTTATTGCCAGCAGCCGGACCTCCTCTCCAGCCACCTGTAGGGAGACAGGGAGAACAATGTGAGAAACGGAGGGACCAGCAACTTGAAAGTTCATAGCAGGAAAGGGCCTCGACTTACTAGGCCGAATGGGGCAGTTGCGAAGATAATGACCGGTTCCACCGCAGTACAGGCACAAGTTGAACTGGCGCCGGCGTTGTCTTTCGTCCGCCGAGAGAGGGGCCCGGACCAGGCCTAGCTGCATCGGCTCTTCCTCTGGTGATGCACTGGTGGAGGAAGTGGGAGGCGGAGCGTTGAGCCGGTGGGATCCTGGGTAGCAACCAGGTAGGAGAAGTACGTAGACTTACTGATCGCCGCTCCTGCAGGTGTCTGTCCAGCTTAATGGCTAACTGGATTAAGCGTTCCAGGGTAGCGGGTGCGTCTATTCGAGCCAGTTCATCTTTAATTGTCTCTGATAATCCTAAGCGGTATTGATACTTAAGGGCGGCCTCGTTCCAGGCAGTATCAGCAGCCCATTTCCGAAAGTCAACGGTATAATCCTCCACCAGGCACTTACCCTGGAGGAGGTTATGCAGGGTAGCTTCAGCTGTGGCAGCGCGTTGGGGGTCATCGTACAGTTGACTCATGGCTTCAAAGAGGGTGTCCACAGAGTTGAGTAGCAGACTCTTTTGTTCTAGTAGATGATGGGCCCAGGCCTGGGGTTCATCACTAAGTAGGGAAATGATGAATCCCACTTTTACAGTCTCTGTGGCAATACAGCAAGCTGGCATTCTTGAAAGCCTTAAATCTTTTGCGGTCTCCAGCAAAGCGTTCAGGTATAGGCACTCTGGGCTCTGGTGCTACCAACATCATGACTGAGGCAACCGTGGTGTGATCGGGAGCTGAAGAGGCGCTTGCTGAACTGGTGGATGGTGACCCAGCATCAGTAGGAGCAGAGGATACTGACAGGTGTTGTAGGCGACCCTCTAGCTGGAAGCATCCATCCTGAAGTTTCTGGACGACCTGGGTGAGAGCCGTAACTTGCTGGCATAGTACATCCAACGGAGAGCCGTCTCTGTCAGCCTCTGACATGGCTGGATCGTATTGTCATGTACCTGATCCGAGGCTGAGATGCCGAGAGGGGTTTCCCTTGCGGCTGAACGCAGCGTACTTCTGAAGTGGGACAGAGGGTACAGTGCGCAAAGAAGCATGGGTCACCGGAGTAGATGGATGAAGCGTGCAGGGTGGCTTGAAAGCCGGAAACAGCGGTAATACCCCTGAAGACCGTTGAGACAAAGCAACGGTCACTGGAACGGCCACCAGGCAGGTGGTCAGCAAGGTTGCTTCGGATAAGCACGTGCAGGGCTGGAACAGTCCCGAATGCAGGCTGCCAATCAGGTGCAGGTAGGAAGGAGAAGGCAGATCCGTAAGCCAGGCCAAGGGTCATACACCAGCAATCAGGAAGGTAGCAAAGTCCGTTAAGCAAGCCAAAGGTCATAAACTGGAAATCAGGCAGGAAGAAGTTCAGGAGCAAGCCAAGGGTCAACACAGGAGAGAGCAAAGGGAAGTCCAAGAACCAAGCCGGGTTACAACAGGAATCAAGCAGAATCACAGGAATGCAAGATCAGGAACTCAGGAGAGCTTAAGACGATCCAGCAATTAAAGGGCAAAAGTGCAGCCTTTTATAGTGCCCCAAGGGAGCATATTGGACGCTACGTACAGTCTATTGCGCCTGTATGTGTGCCGCCTCGTCCTGTTGCGTGCGCGCATGCGCATCTGCGATCTCCTTCCCATCGTTCGTTCTGGAACGCGCTGATGCGCTCGTACTGGTACGCGCTGCTCATGACAGTGGACCTTGCCGTTGCCTGCCTTAAGAAGTTTCCCGATGGAACATTGTTTTTTTATATTGACAAGAGACTGGTGTCTCTCCTTGGGGATTTCTGTGGGTTAATTGTTCCTGCTATGCAACTTTCTTTTGCAGCAATGGAAATCTGTGATCCTTGCAGTGTGGTTTAGACATATGGCCTGAAACCCAGGCTCTGTTCTCACTGACCCTTCAATCCTTCAGTGCCTTTACAGAGTTTTTTCCGTCTGATTTACATGGACAATCTGGGTGATGCCCTTCAAAAGATGCCCAGAATGGGTCTTCATCCCCGTCCATATGCGGAGAATATTGTGGCTCAAGTACTGTTTGGTGGAGCTGGCATGTAAGAAACACTTGGAGCAGACACCCTTTGTGGGGGAGCGCTCTCTCAGTGTCCATCTGGACTCCTTCATGATAGAGGTCACTGTAGGTAAGAGCATGCATTTGTCAAGAAAAAAGAAACCACAAGCAGTGTCGTTGTTAGGGGGGGCGGGGGATGCGGATCACACCCGGGTGACACCCTCCAGAGGGGTGACACCCATCAGCAGGGCCAATTTATTGATCCACAGAATGTCTCCCGTCCGCGGGCCATCTGAGTTGTCCCAGCTCACACACAGCCAAGCAAAGCGATGCTGCCTCCCCCTCTCCTCTGTTTACATCTACACATGAGGAGGTGGGGCACTGCTGTGCCTGTCTTGATATATAAAGTATGCACACATTATGGGTCTGCACTCAAGGGGGATCTGCACTGAAATGGGGATCTACACTGGAGGGGGGTCTGCACTGAAAGGGGTGGCCTGCACAGAATTGGGGTCTGCACTGAATTGGGATCTGCACTGAAGAGGGATCTGCACTGGAGGGGGGTCTGCGCTGAAGGGGGGGGTCTGCACTGGAGGGTGATCTGCACCGAAGGGGGGTCTGCACCGAAGGGGGGTCTGCACTGAAGGGGGATCTAATAGTTTTTTGTCCCTCCCAGGCCTTTACCTCCACGTCCAAGTCAGGAACTCTGCCAGCCAACAGCTTCATGCCCTCTTCCTAGTGTTGGAGTGGGTTGTCCCTGTTCGCATGCAGAAGAAATTTCAGGGTTTATACTCCTCCCTGTTTACTGTTCAGAAAGCCAAGGGTGGTGTTCGTCCCATTTTGGACCTGAAGCACCTGAAAATTTTTATTCGGAAAGTGCGGAAGTTCACATAAAAACCAACCAGATTGGTCATAGCCTTCCTTCAGCAGGAGGATTTTCTGGCATTTAGAATGCCTATCTTGACATTCCCATATTTTTCCCGCACCAATGCTTTCTGCAGTTTGTGGTAGGCAAACATCACTTCCTTTTTTTCCATGAGATTTTCAAAGCTTGGGATATTTTTTTTTAAGTCCTAACCCTGCTTCAAAATTCTCCACAACTTAGTGCACAAACAGCATCATAAAGGCCAATGAACACACCAGACAGGCCAGAGATAAAGTTGTGAAGAAGTTTAAAGCAGGGTTAGGTTATAAAAAAAAAATATCCCAAGCTTTGAAAATCTCATGGAGCGCTGTTCAATCTATCATCCAAAAATGAAAAGGGTGTGGCACTGCAGACTTACCAAACATGGCCATCCACCTAAACTGACAGGCCAGGCAAGGAAAGCATTCATCAGAGAAGCAGCCAAGAGGCCCATGGTAACTCTGGGGGAGCTGCAGAGATCCACAGCTCAGATGGGAGAATCTATCCACAGGACAACTATTAGTCGTGCACTTAACAAATCTGCCCTTTATGGAAGAGTGGCAAGAAGAAAGCCATTGTTGAAAGAAAATGAGAGGAGAGTGGCACCAATAATGATGTGCAATCCCCAGCAAAAATCCCAGTGTGTACAGCACACAGTCCATACAAGTCTCTATGAGCAAGTCTCTATAAGAAAGTCTTTATGTAGAGCTCATGACAGTGTGGTGGTGATTTAATTTGCAAGCAGGGGTAGCAGCCAGAGGAGCATAAGCAACTCTCTGGGGAATATAAATGAAGACAAAGCCCGCCAGACCTAAGCGCAGTAAATCAGACCACAATTTATTAAGCAAGGTTGTAAAGGTGGCTACTCACAAGGTTAGAAACAGATAGAGCATGGAATCGGCAGAAGCCGGGAGACTGTGTCACATTCCCAACATAATCCTGTGCTGATGTTCGGCTGGAGCTGTGTGAAGAGTGGCAGGTTGGCTGGCCAAGGCCGTCTGTGTGCTCTGTAGCTCCTCTGGAATGCACCATCGCCGGGAGATGGAAACCGGAAGTGACGTCAGTAAGCAAGGAGCCAATGGGGTGACGCGTTTCAATACATCACGTATTTTCTTCAGACCCCTCTTAGAGGTCTGGTGCGCTTTGTCTTCATTTATATTGTTGAAAGAAAGCCATAAGAAGTCCCATTTGCAGTTTGCGAGAAGCCACATGGGGGACACAGCAAACATGTAGAAGAAAGTGCTCTAGTCAGATGAGGCCAAAATGTAACTTTTTGGCCTAAATGCAAAATGCTATGTGTGATGGAAAACTAACACTGCACATCACCTTGAACACACTATCCCCATTTTTGTTTGGTTTATAGACTCCTTGGTTCCATAATAATTTATCATTGATTGCATCTCATCCCGTGATAAGTAATACCATACCATCCCAATGGGATTATGCGGTGCAGGAGGACAGAATCGTAATTCCAAAAGTTCATAAAACATCAAAGCTTTATTCTATACAGTTTAAAAGGAAAAACAGACTTTATACATAAGACCTGTATATATATATAAAAACAGAGGTCCGGATGTATTTCAAAGGGTTACCAAGCAGATATAAAAGTGGTTGAGGCTGTAGTGCTGTTATCCCGACATGTTTCGCCATACAAAGGCTTCCTCTGGGGATTTTTCAGCAACCACCATACATGCGAACTTAATAACAAAAAAAAATAACATAATAAGGAACAATAAGTCAACATAATTTTACAAGTTTAGTGCATCTATAGTAAAGAATTTTTATTGTTATTTTGGTGATCGAGAAAACCACCATCCCCACAGTGAAACATGGTGGTGGCAGCATCATGTTGTGGGGATGCTTTTCTTCAGCAGGGACAGGGAAGCTGGTCAGAGTTGATGGGAAGATTGATGGAGCAAAATACAGGCCAATTTTAGAAGAAAACCTGTTAGAGTCTGCAAAAGACATGAGACTGGGGCGGAGGTTCACCTTCCAGCAGGAAAACAACCCTAAACAAACAGCCAGAGCTACAATGGAATGGTTTAGATCTAAGCATATTCATGTGTTAGAATGGCCCAATCGCCAACGGAGAAATGGCCATATCCAACATCTATGCGGACAACTCTCCCACCCAATCATTCTTTCGGGACTTATCCACCTGGGCCTTACAAATAACTGAACCCCTGCACCTAATAGGAGGTGATTTCAACTCCACAATGGATCAGGGGTACGACCGATCCGCAACATCGCCAAATTGTGCACCCAATCCCAAACAAACCTCCATGCTAGCCCAAACCATGGATTCCCTAAAACTGACGGACGTCTGGCGAGTCAAACACCCAATTGACAAAGAATTTACTTTTTATTCCTCCCCCCACAAATCATTCTCAAGAATAGATTATTTTTTCGCATCTCCTACCCTTCTTCCCCTAGTGAACTCGGCAGTCATAGAGAGCATGGCAATCTCTGACCACTCTCCTGTAACTGTGGAGCTCACAAACATCCTCGGTAGACCTCCGGGCTCAACATGGCGATTCCCTTCCTACCTATATAAAAACGAGGAGTTGAAACACTCTCTACAGCACGCGTGGGCAGAATACTCTGATACTAACAGGGAACACCTCTCTACACCCAATCTATTTTGGGAAGCCGGGAAGGCCTTTCTCAGAGGCCACATTATCTCTTTCGCAGCAAGGTTCAAAAAAAAGACTCGTGCGAGCCTCATGTCAGCCAGCAACGCACTCAACCAGGCCCACCGGACACTCAACTCATCTAGGACCCCCGAGAACATCCGAGCATGGCAGCAGGCCAAAGCGGCCTTCGACCATTGGTCATCTGAGCAGGAGTCCATACACAAATTTCAGTCCTCACTTTTTTTCCACAAATATGGAAACAAGGCGGGGAAGTTGCTGGCTCGGATGTCCTCGGGAAACTTCACTCCAACTCATATCTCTGCTCTGAGGAACCCCTCTGGCCACATAGTCACTGATACATCCAACGTGAACTCCCTACTTACAGATTACTACACTGCACTCTATACTGAAGACTCGGTAGACACTCATAAAGCGTCGGAACTCCTTTCCTCAATCACACTACCTTCCATCTCCGAGGACCAAATGGCCATACTAAATGCTCCCATAACAAGTGAGGAAGTTCAGAGCACCATTAAATCAATGTCCAATGGCAAGGCTCCGGGTCCAGATGGTCTCTCTTCTGACTTCTATAAGCTCACGATAGACTTCACTACAGAAACCCTCTCGATGGTATACAATACGATCTGGGAAGGAGGCCCCTATTTACCTTCAAGCTCTCTAGTGCATATAAAACTACTAGAAAAAAAAAAATAAAGACCCCCTATCCCCTGGCTCATACAGACCAATTTCACTTATAAATGTAGGTGCCAAAATTCTTTCAAAAATTATAGCCTCCAGACTAGCCAAAATTCTCCCCACTCTGATCCACCCAGCTCAATCAGGATTTGTTCAAGGACGCTCAGCCACGTTAAATATTAGAAAAGTACTACTAATGCTAGAACAAGCCAAACAACACCCCGAAAAAGATATGGCCATAATATCATTAGACGCTGAGAAAGCCTTTGATAACATAAGTTTCAAATGGTTGTTCATGGTACTAGACGCTATAGACTTTACTGGTCCCTTTCTAGATTTCATACATAAAATGTAAACCCCTACTGCTCGTCTAGTCACTCCCACCTTCATCTCCCCGATATTCTCCCTGGGCAAAGGGACTCGTCAAGGCTGCCCACTATCCCCATTATTGTTTAATTTGGCCATAGAACCCCACTCCAGACAACTTAATTCTCCTCTAGGTATCAGCGGGGTAACCATAGGTGATCAGGTATGCCGCTCGGCCTTCTTTGCTGATGACATTCTTTTATTCTCCTCTGACCCACTAAACGATTTTAACCATCTAACAAATATTCTCCAAAATTTCAAGGTCTGTGCCGGTCTCAGAATCAACCTAGACAAGAGCGAAGTATTACCCCTAAACCCCCAGCTTGCGAAGTCCTGGAGATCGGCCTCGCCCTTCTTAATTGCCGAGGGACACCTTATCTACCTGGGCATACGGGTTGGTAGGGATCCGTCTTCTTTATATTCGTTAAATTACCCCCCACTTATAGAAAAAATTGTTAAGCAACTGGACAGCTGGGGGGCCCTCCCTCTCTCACTCTTTGGGAGATGTCATTTGGTCAAAATGGTCTCATTTGCTAGATTACTATATCCTTTACAAACGCTACCTCTGCTACTAAAGCATAGGGATATTCAGAAAATTCACAGTGCGATTTCCACTTTTCTGTGGAAGGGCAAACGACCAAGGATATCTCTTCAAAAACTTTGCTTCCCGAGGGGTGAGGGAGGGATGGGCCTCCCCAGCCTTAGATTCTACAACCTTGCCTGCCTACTGAGGAATGCCTTGGATTGGATTGCTGGTCACTCCACCTACTCCAATCTTCACTTAAAAGAAGCCCATGCAGCCCCTATGAACTAAAGGCTATACTTCATACCAGAATTACCTCTCTACCGCCTCATTTGAAAGCCAGTCTGGTGTTCAGAGACACTGTTATAGCCTGGAGGGAAATACGAAAGCTTATAAATCTTCCATCAGCAATTTCCCCTAGTCTACCTATATTAGGCAACCCCATGTTCCCAGCATCGCTGGACACTCAAGCTTTCGTCAGCTGGTCGGCCAAGGGGCTCTTGAGGGTCTCCCAACTATACAAGAAAGGGAGGAACACTTTAAGGGAGTTCTCGGAGGTTATGGAGGAGTTCTCCCTTCCTTCATCCCATGTTTTCCACTACCTCCAGCTCTTTCCTTTCATCGTGCCAAGGATCCTTTTCTGACCCATGCAAAACCTCATTTATCGACTCTTTACTGGCCAATGGCAATTATTCTATCTCGCACATATATGGAGAGATAGTCAGATACCAAGCCTCCAAATATTCACTAGCCCCCTTTCGTCCCTGGAGCCCTATTCTGGACAACCCGGAAGCGCCGGAAGACATCCTTTCGGGTTATAAGAAGATCTGCTCACTCATCATCGCTGAAACCTGGAGAGAGACGCAATTCAAAATAGCACACAGAGCTTACCTCCCTGCATGCTTCACTCCAGGCTCTCAGTCTCGAGGTATATGCCCGTGGTGCTGCTCCCCTAAACCTACTCTATATCATAGGTTATGGACTTGCCAACACATTTCTCTCTTTTGGGATACGATCTTAGAGTACATCGGATCAGTCACTGGGCATCCACTCCCCAAGGACGCTATGCTATGTCTGTTCAGCGGAACCCCGTCCGGGTCTCAATCATCTGCAAATTCCATATCAAGGATATCTAACTGGAGTCATCTGTGTTTGCTCTCGGCTAGAAGAGCCATTATGCAATCCTGGATTCACCCAACCCCCCCCCCGGGGCTGTCCCAAGCCAAACAAGGTCTGTTCTCCTTACTGTATTTTGAAAAACAAGACGTCCTGGACGTCACCCGCTGCTGCTGTGAGGAGCGAAGGAGTTGAGGAGGGACACCCTGAAGGGCTTGCCCGCCGGTGATTGATCAGATCATCAGCTAGGAGACCCTACGGGGATTTCTCCTGATTGCCTGTTGAACTTCTACGTTGTGTGAGTAGACTGCTTTTTAAATAAAGGAAATTTTTTACGTTATGACAGTCTGCACTTAGTTTCCATCTTTCTTCCTATATGTTCTCACTGACTGCCTGAGCTGTGAGGAGCGGTACTAAGTGAGGATAAGGAAGTCTGATTATCTGAAAGTGATTTTCTACTACAATAAAACACATTTGACCCTCTAGTAAAACTGGGGTCGAATTGGGAGGTGAGCACAGTGGATGTTGGTGGAGGATTTGTGTCACCGTTCATATTAACCATCTGAGCACCGGGGGATTTTTTTAATACATCCTGTTGTTATGTGGACTTTATTTTCTTTTCTTTTATGACTGCGCTGCTTCTGTTTTGAATTCTCGAGTTTTATGAGGTTGATTACCTGTGATGTTCAGCTAGCAGTCGGATACCTAATTTTAGCTTACTTGCAGCGCTGATTGCATTACACATTGAAGTACTCCAGTTAACTACCTGAACAGTTTAACGCAGGGGTGTCAAACTCAATTTCATCAAGGGCCACATCAGCAGTATGGTTGCCCTCAAAGAGCCAATTGTATCTGAAAGACTAGATGTCCAGAGCCCCCCCCCCCCCCCCTCTACACCAGATGTCAGAGCCCCCCACCATCAGAGTTCCTACCCTCCCTTTCATTAGAGTGCACTTCCCTTGCCTTGTGCTGCTGCGGAGGTGGGAAGCAGAAAGTGCAGGGTCT
Source organism: Glandirana rugosa (assembly GCA_018402905.1). Classification (NCBI taxonomy): domain Eukaryota; kingdom Metazoa; phylum Chordata; class Amphibia; order Anura; family Ranidae; genus Glandirana; species Glandirana rugosa. The sequence continues at coordinate 352,075 of BLSH010353542.1, read as the reverse complement.
GGAGGAGGACCAGAAGAGGGCTGTAGTCAGCTGCCAGAGTATGCTGAATGCTGACACAAGGGGAGGCGGAGGCGAAGGGGTTCTGTAGCTGCACAGAGAGGTGCAGGATCTGTTGGAAGAGTTCTGTCCACCCTGCTGCTGCCTGCTGACACAGAGGGGTAGGAGGGCGTAGAGATGAGCCTCTCTGCGGCTACACAGAAAAGCACAGGATCTGACAGAGAAGTTCTGTCCTCTTTGCTGCTGACTACTGAAACAAAGTAGGGGAGGAAATGAGGCGGGTGGCGCAGTTGCAGGAGATTGTCAAGGGCCACTTAAAATGGCCCGGCAGGCTGGATTTGGCCTGTGGGCCTTGTGTTGGACACAATAGCATTAATAAAAGGCAGCCGACATCAATAAGAAATGTATCCTTCAGTTAGATGCTATGGAGAAGACAACATCATCTTGTCACAATATTCTGGTACCCAGGAATGCCTCTACCCTTGTGCTGTTTAGTTCTGGAGATTTTGCAAAGTTGAAGAAAATTATGATATTATTAGACAAGACTTACTGGCTAATATAGTATTAGACTGATATTTCATGAATTAAGACACTTGTTATAGGGTCAATAATCCAATAACTATGTATATCACTGTAAAAACTTGGAATATATAGAAAGATTCCAAAAGGCTGAGCCCATAACAGGCACGGTGGATTCTCTTTCAGTCTTGGTTCTCTTACACAAAGTTTCACAGCTGCTCTCTAGGAATTGGTAGTGGTCTGTTACATGAGAGTGGAAATCATAAACATTTTAACCCAGCTTCTCTTCAAAGGTACTGTTCTAAATGAATGGGTGAGAAATGACATGGTTTACTTTAACAGCATGGCTGACGGTGTAATTCTGAATGAAATGTTCAAAGTATCCACGGAGCAATCTCTGCATTAACAGAACATTGACTTTTATATGTACTTTAACACAGCAGCAAAGAAAGAAACACCATTATTGGACAAATCTCTTTTTCTTAAGTGCTTTCCTTTTTCTACAATATCTTGGTTTTGTTAATATTCTGTCAGGAAGTGGCTAATCGCAAAGACTAATGGACATTGATAGTTTTGTTTATCAAAGACAAGTGAAACACACAGTTTCTTATTACACACTTGCACTGAGCCTGACATGAACAAAACTGATTTAGTCACTGCTCATTACAAAGATACATGACATATGCACCGTACTGTACTCTATTTTGTGTTGTACATTTGCAATTATGATATAAAGGCACAGTATCTCACAAAAGTGAGTACACCCCTCCCATTTTTGTAAATATTTTATTCTATATTTTCATGTGACAACACTGAAGATACTTTGCTACAATGCAAAGTAGTGATTGTACTGCTTGTATAACAGTGTAAATTTGCTGTCCCCAAAAAATAACTCAACACACAGCCATTAATGTCTAAGCCGCTGGCAACAAAAGTGAGTACATCCCTAAGAGAAAATGTCCAAATTGGGCCCAATTAGCCATTTTTCCTCCCCGTGTCATGTGACTCGTTAGTGTTACAAGGTGTGAATGGGGAAATGGTTTGTTAAATTTGGTGTTATCACTCTCACTCACTCATACTGGTCACTGGAAGTTCAACATGGCACCTCATGGCAAAGAACTCTCAGAGGATCTGAAAAAAAGAATTGTTGCTTTACATAAAGATGGCCTATAAGAAGATTGCCAAGACCCTGAAACTGAGCTGCAGCACGGTGGCCAAGACCATACAGTGGTTTAACAGGACAGGTTCCACTCAGAACATAGTCGACCAAAGAAGTTGAGTGCACGTGCCCAGCGTCATATCCAGTGGTTGTCTTTGGGAAATATACGTATAAGTGCTGCCAGCATTGCTGCAGAGGTTGAAGGGGTGGGGGGGGTCAGCCTGTCAGTGCTCAGACCATACGCTGCACACTGCATCAAATTGGTCTGCATGGCTGTTGTCCCAGAAGGAAGCCTCTTCTAAATATGATGCACAAGAAAGCCCACAAACAGTTTGCTGAAGACAAGCAGACTAAGGACATGGATTACTGGAACAATGTCATGTGGTCTGATGAGACCAAGATACATTTATTTGGTTCAGATGGTGTCAAGCATGTGTGGCAGCAGCCAGGTGAGGAGTACAAAGACAAGTGTGTCTTGCCTACAGTCTAACATGGTGGTGGGAGTGTCATGGTCTGGGGCTGCATGAGTGCTGCTGACACTGGGAGCTACAGCTCATTGAGGGAACCATGAATGCCAACATGAACTGCAACATATTGAAGCAGAGCATGATCCCCTCCCTTAGGAGGCTGGGCTGCAGGGCAGTATTCCAACACAAGGACCCCAAACACCTCCAAGACAACCACTGCCTTGCTAAAGAAGCTGTAGGGTAAAGGTGATGGAGTGGCCAAGAATTTCTCCAGACCTAAACTCTATTGGGCATCTGTGGGGCATCCTCAAATGGAAGGTGAATGAGCGCAAGGTCTGTAACATCCCCCAGCTCTGTGATGTTCAATGGAGGAGTGGAAGAGGACTCCGATGGCAACATGTGAAGCTCTGGGGAATTCCATGTCTAAGAGGGTTAAAGCAGTGCTGGAAAATAATGGTGGCCACACAAAATATTGACACTTTGGGCCCAATGTGGACATTTTCAATTAGGGGTGTACACACTTTTGTTGCCAGGGAGGGGACAGCAAATTTACACTGTTATACAAGCTGTACTCACTACTTTACATTGTAGCAAAGTGTAATTTCTTCAGTGTTGTCACATGAAAAGATAGAATAAAATATTTACAAAAATGTGAGGGGTGTACTCACTTTTGAGAGATACTGTATATGTGAATAAGATAAAGTAACCTCTGTATACTGATACTGTTATTAAAATGACACTAAACAATATCCTTTTTCTCCAAAATAATCCATACACATCCACTACTTACCGTATATACTCGAGTATAAGCCGAGTTTTTCAGCACATTTTTTGTGCTGAAAAAGGCCCCCCTCGGCTTATACTTGAGTCAGTGTCCTGCAGTCTCTGTGGGTGGTCTGAAGAGATGAATAGATTCACATTGCACAGCGCGCGCTGCTTCTAAGAGCCGCTCCGTGCATGAAACTGTGAGCTAATTACATTGGAATGCAGAGAATGCAGAGAGAGCTGTCAGATTTTCAACTTGATGTCGGGAGGTGGGCGGGACACACGGGTGTTAGCTGTTCAGTCCTGCCCACCTCCGATCTCACTAAGGATCTGAAAACTCTTTCTCTGCATTCTCTGCATTCCAATGTAATTAGCTCACAGTTTCATGCACAGAGCGGTTCTTAGAAGCAGCGCGCTCTGTGCATTGTGAATCTACCTTACTCATCTCTTCTGCCAGTGCCAGCCAGTACCATCCAGTGCCAGCCAGTACCATCCAGGGCAGGTGGTGGGCAGGTGCTAATGGCTACAATACCTGTGTAATGGCTCCCTGTCCCTGTGTTCTGGCTGCTGCATTTCCCACCCTAGACTTATACTCGGGTCAATAACTTTTCACAGTTTTTTGTGGTAAAATTAGGTGCCTTGGCTTATATTCGGGTCGGCTTATACTCGAGTATATACGGTAATGGCCCTATAAGATTATTTTTCTATTAATCTGTTGTTTTTTACTGTGTTTTTCTGCCTCTGCATAATGGCCTCCATGAGGTCCTGAATCTCTCGTTTTCCCCCTCACTTCTGTTTGTTTTGGACAAGCAGTTTGTTAGTTGCAGTCATGTGCACTACTCTATGCACACTACAAATCCTATAGTCCATATTCCCTAGTCCATCTCAAGAGCATGCAAGAGACAGTGGCTACATTTCTATATACAGTGGTATTGTAGCAGGAAGTTGTATCTCAGCCTCAGAAACAAGTAATTTAGAGATTTGAAAGAGGCTGAAAGCAATAGAAGGTACATTTTTCAGTTAAAATGGCTGTTACCTTTAAAAAGAAATTCACTACCAGCCCCTTTATTTTATATAGGCATAACACACTCTAAGTGTTTTTTTAAAACAAAGCCTGTAAATACTTTTTTTTAGAGATCTTCAAGCCAGTCTCGTGACTCTCGGCTGCTCTCCTACTCCAATCCAGGGCTACAGCGGGAGGGGCAAGGTTCTCCCTCTGCCGTTAGCTGGGGAGGTCATGTGGCCGACGTGCTGGCCACTCAGCTCCTCCCGCTGTAGCCCTGGATCAGAGGAGGAGAGCAAGGAGTTACATGACCAGTCTGAATATATCTGAAAAAGGTATTTACAGGCTTCATTTAAAAAAACACTTACAACGTGTGTTATGCCTTGATAAAACAGAGGGGCTGTCAGTGACAATTTTTTACCTTTTCTTTTCTACTAATAGCGGCGGGGGCGAGACACAGACAAATCGAGCTGACAGGCGGAGGGTCGATAGGGAGAGGACATAGCTGGGGATGACAGAGGCAGGAAAACTGACCACGCTAATCAGGGCTCAGCAGCCATGATTATCATGGTCAGTACACAGAGGGAAACACAGGAACTGGCAGGATGAGCCAGGTTTTTTACATCTTAGAGAGTGGCAGGTTAGACAGCACAAGCACTGTGGTGTTTAACCTGCTATAAAGGAACAAGAGCTCTTTTTATTTATTTATTTATTTTTTTGTTTATTGGGTTACAAACACTTTAAGTTTTTAAACCAGAATTTAGGGTTATTTTAAAGAATTCCTGGTTTGTGCAGGCATATTTTTAAGAATGTTGCAGAATATATTTAAAGGGAACATGTGTGTACCTTGACATGCTTTAGGCCTCATGCATACAGGATGTTTATTTAACGCTCTTAGAAGCCAGCAGCAGAAAATATGCCTGACACTTGCAAAAGTGTCTTGTCTCAAGCTTTTACAAGCTTTTAGGAGCTTTTGCAGACGTAAAGCTCTTGGCCGTTAATTAATTTCCTTGGCCAGAACAAATACTTTTTTGAAATGAAAATAATGCTTAAACACTAGCGTTTAGGCGCATTTAGCAGCTTTTAGTGTAGCGTCAAGGTTTTTTTTTTTTTTCCAAACTCTGCTGTCCCTGGACCCACTGGCAGTGTTTTTTTTTCCATCCTTCAAAAGCCACTGCCACGAAAAGCTTCTAAAAGTCATACATTAACACATAGAATAACACGGAGAAGCATTTTTAAGCTGTAAAAAAAATGCATGACGCTTCTAAAAGTGGCAGGAATAATGCCCTTTGTGTATGAGGCCCTAAAAGACTTTGCAGTGCTCCCCTGCTGCTCTTTTCTCTGCTACATCCTGCACTAAAATATCTACTGTTGGATGCTAGGGGTAGCGGTAACATTACTTTCACCATCGTACTGATTGACTGCTAGTCTCAAGTCACCATAACCAGCTGCAACAGAGGAAGTAGTGACAGAAGTGTGCTGGAAAGGTGAGCATGGCGGATTGGTGGGGCACCTTGGCTAAGTTGAGAGTGCCCTTTTAACCACTCCAGGTCCGCGCTATTGCCGAAGTACGGCTCCAGCGCGGACCTGAAATGCCCGGAGGACGTCCATGGACGTCCTCCACTGCGCACGCTCCAGGCGCACCCCCTGGCGGCAGCGGCGGCGCGCGATGTCCGCCCGAGACCCGCCGATCAGTTTTAGGAGCCTCAGAACGGGGAACCGGCGTTGTAAACACGCCGGTTCCCCGTTCTGTGACAGGGGACATAACAGATATACTGATCCCTGTCACTGGGATCAGTTAGATCTGTTATGTCCCGGCCAGCCCTGCCCCCCCACAGTTAGAACACACGCAGATGTTTGACCCTTAACTAAATACCGCAAAAATAATAAATAAAAAAAAAAATGATCATTACCGCCGCTAGACGCTAAAAATAGCCCTGACGCTATAACCCCGCCTTTACAGCCTGTAAAAAATGTGTAAAAACCCTTGTTACTGTAAATATGTCGCTAGTCTTTAAATTTACAGGTGACTAATGACACATTTACAGTAACCGTCACTTCCCCAATTGGTCGTCCCCCGTCACTTCCCCAATTTATACAAGGGACCCACACAAGATTGACACCCCCCCGTCCCGACCGGCCCTGTATTGTCTAGATTGACTAGGGTCACTGTCCCTAGTCATCTAGACAATA